>SKCR01036897.1:0-83967 GCA_019454045.1 Zanthoxylum bungeanum | reverse complement strand
CTAATTATATAATCAATTATAAATGAAATAGTTTGAATACAGTGCAACTGTTTAATTAAAACAACATTAAATATTAGTCCAACTAATATACTAATTTATATTAACGAAAAATTGAAATGAGCGCGTATGGAAAGTAACTAAACGAATATTGCAAATTTAATACTTGCCTCCCACTATTTTTCGGCGAGCCTCCAACCCTCTGTGGAGTACTCGGGAAACCTTGTTACATAGTGGGCTAGGATCCCGTTAAATAACACACAATCTTGACTTTGGCCAACAAAATATATGATAATTAACTAGGTAGATCTCTAAGATCAATTGGATCCCATCCAATTCCTAGATTCAATAGGTGGACATCCAAGTCCGAAACATATATCTTATATATGTCAATATATCCAATATATTGCCTAACCTTTTTCCTCTGAATCAATTAAGCCTTGGCTTTGGCACAACAAACTTAATGATCTCAGTTAAGTGGAACCCATTGACTATGGAAAGCTTCGTAATCAATTTCGATGGACAAGAAGTGATCTTGACTTTGGCCAACAAATCACAACTTGGACAAGACACCAATATGGAACAAAGCCTTCATGATTCAAACACATCCTCGACGGACAAAGGTCTTGACTTTGGCCAACAAACCAGTGTCAGTCTTGGATCTTGAGTAAGAATCACTCAATGGAAGGAAAAATGCTTAATATGTAGTGACGGTTTTTCGCGTAATTGGCAACCAATTTATTATCTTTGTTAAGGTCTCATCATCATACACCCTTAAAAATGCATTCTAAACGCATAATAAGGCGCATATAAATAAAATAATAATGATATGCGGATGGATACTTAAACACATTGTTCCTAGAACAAATCTCTCCATTTCCTCTCTCCAGCTAGCACAAGTATTACTTCTACCCAATTACATAACACTTCTAAAGAAACCTCATTTACATTGAGGGGAATAGGTGAGAAGAGAAATACACAGTGTCAAGAGGTAATAGGCTGGACACGCAGGACCAATTAATAAATTCTAAATTTATTACAACAATTTCCAAAATTGCCCGCACCCATCTAATATCCATCTGATATACATTATTCATACATCACATCCATGTATTCACACAAGCATGTTATCAATAAATCTAATCCAATTAATTAATCTGATAATTAATGACCATCCAATGTTCAAACAACGATTTGATTTTGCGCGAGTCCAACTCGATTTACGAATAAGTACGAATTCTTGAATTATACTAAACTACAACATTAAATCCAATTTAATTTGCATTTAATACTAATTCATTTATTTAATTCCAATTAAATAATTTACACTTTTTAATGTACCTTTACGACTTAGATTCTAAATTTAATCATTACGGGTCTCAAAGCCCAATTAACATCCAATGTCAATTTAATTAAAGCCCAATGGGCTTTCAATTAATTTCTTAAGGTATGGACTTTTGGTCAATATGGGTCAAACCAAAATACCAAAGCCCATTTAAGGAATCACCCTTATTTGCCAAGAAACCAATTTTGGCCCATTAGGCCAATTAAAATTAAAGGTCCATTAAGTCATAATTGGACTTTATGGATATGGTTTTGGGCCTAATTGGATCCAACCAATTTAGCCTAAACCTAACTTGGTACAACCAAGCCCATTAAGCCCAATTACAACTTTTAAGGCCCAATTACAAAATAAGGCAAATTAATTTAATTTCAAAATTCCAAATTTCATAATTAAATTAACTAAAGTGTATGCCATAATTAATTACTCAAATTAACATTTCCAAAACATCAATTTACTCAATTAATTATGCTCATTATCATCAACATATGTCCAACACATTTGAATCAAAAAAATCACATCATTTTACATGCTATTTGGTCACGGCATTTTAGGGTTTTACATGTCTAATTTCGTTTTCAATCCAATTGAATTTTAAATCAACATTACCCAATTGTTTCAAGTCATCCAATGATCAAAGAAACAAAAAAAACCATGACTTAGGGAATATACTAGTTTCGGCCAAGCCTCAACATTTGGACAAAAATTGATCCAATCAAATTTTCATGAAATTGATCATGCACAACTTCAATACAACATCATTCAAGCATACTAAATCAATTAATTTTATCAAATCATGCTCAAAATGATTTTACCCAAATTTTACCCTAAACAAGTTTCATGCTCAAAATGGCTCAAAATACCATTGTTGGGTTTCTATTAAGTCCCAAGATCAATTTCAAGCAAGAAATTATGTGCGAATACAACAATGAAATATGGAAGAATCTTACTTACATTGATCGGATTTTGCGACGTGACGAACATAAGCCCTTGCTCTATGAAGCTCTCGGTTTTGCTCCTTGTTGTCCTTGTGATTTTCGGTCAACCTCCATGGATGTCCTCCATTGATGCTCCAAGCTCCAAGCTTTGCAAATGGTGATTCCAAGCTCACAAGTTGGTTTCCCTATCACCTTAGGATGACCCTTCATGTGCTAGCATTGGAAAACTTATTTCAAATTTTCCATTTGGCTCTTCTTGTTCACGGTTTTGTGAAGAAAATGAGAGAGGAAGAAGTTTTGGCCCTTGGCCGAAACTATGAGAGAGAGAGAGAGATGAGATGTGTTTTCTAATTTTGTTTTCTAAAAACAATTAATTAAAAAGCTTTACAAAATTTGGTATATCATTTCCAAAAGTCAAACCAAATTTTTGGAGCCAAAATCTCATTTAATGCCTCAAAACCACTTCTTTCATGAATAGTGACTGCATGTCAATCACTCAAAGTGACAAGACATTCATCACTTGGATGATGTGTGATGTGATGTGACACGTGATGTGACTTGTGGCCGCACTTGAATTCAAAATGCGAGTGCGCCCGCAAACACTCCCGGGCTAGGGTTCGCTAATTCCGAATTAACGAATTTTTCGTTGCGACGTATTTAAATAACTATGCCTAGCTAAATTACTATTCACGTTGCTAACGAATTAATTCTAAATTAACTCGTTCGCTCGAATTAAAATCTAAATTTAGTTCCGCATCGAAATTCCAATTTCGTATAATATATCGAATATATTATTT
Organism: Zanthoxylum bungeanum; assembly: GCA_019454045.1. Taxonomy (NCBI): domain Eukaryota; kingdom Viridiplantae; phylum Streptophyta; class Magnoliopsida; order Sapindales; family Rutaceae; genus Zanthoxylum; species Zanthoxylum bungeanum. Next base: position 80,893 of record SKCR01036897.1, on the reverse strand, counting down.
TATCTATTAATTCCAAATTAATCGTTCTCTCTCTTTAAATAATATTTTATCCCAGATAAAATATCTCCGTAATTAATCCCAGATTAATTTTATCTCTCTCATTAATTAATCCCATATTAATAAAGTGTGAGTCATACGTCATCGGTGAATCTTCGGGAAGCGACCCATGAGATCCCCGGATATGTTGGCAGTAAATCCGGTCGTCGGACTATCCGAACACGTACATACCTAGTACTATGTTTTTACCGATTTACAGGACATGGTTGGCTTCTAGCAAAGCACTGTGCCTACCCAATTCTCCAGAAATATTCTTACTGGAATATGTGATCTATATCAGGCATAGTATACGTAGTATTGCGTATTACGATCCAGCATCGGATGTCACGTGCTAGGCCTGGGGCTGGAATCGTGTCTGCCTCGTACGAAGCACATATCGGATCTCTGGTAACTTGTCTCTATAATCGGATAATCATGACCTAGTCATATTATCCCGATGACTACGGTACAAAAGGGCACCAGTTTCGTATACTACCTGATCATCATCTCCACTATGACTGGAGTGATACATCCATCTCGACATCACACCCAATACACTATGATTCTCGATATACCCAGAAGAGGCGTACATAGAACTTGTTAAAGCCCTGGACGACCAAAACCAAAGTATATTGATTGTCGCAAGTATTAGCGGTGCAAGTATCAGGTTAAGACCAAATGCAACTACCCTGATTCGGACTTCCATAGACATATAGTCATACTACCAATGGAATTTCGAGGGGTCTATCCAGAGCGAAGCTATTCCCGTACCATCGGTAAACACAACCTCCTATTACACTTGCATGAGTATCATATACTCAAATATATTAGAACTATATCGTTATGCTCCCACAACGCGCACAAGTGTAATACTAGTCTATTCCGCATTATCGATGTCCAATCTCGATAATACTATGACTAGGGATATTTAATGATTAAACCTTCATGGATTGATACTGTCTCATATCATCTCAATCCGGAACTAATCATATGGACCTTTCATCATTTATACATCTTGGTAATCTAATTACAAATGATGAAAGGGTAATTTCCTTTGTCACATAGTTAATTTGTACAACAACACCATGATCTGTACAAATAGTGATGTTATGGGCCATAACTGTCCAACAGTCTTGTTCCCGAATGGAGTGAGGGTCTTGTTCTCGAATTAATAAGAAGGTCTTTTTTCCCAAATTGAGTTGAGGGTCTTGTTCCCAAATTGAATTGAGGGTCTTGTTCCCGAATTGAGTTGAGAGTTTTGTTCCCGAATTAAGATGATTGTCTTGTTCCCGAATTGAGTTGAGGGTCTTGTTCCCAAATTGAGATGAGGGTCTTGTTTCTGAATTGAGTTCAGGGTCTTGTTCCCGAATTGAGATGAGGATCTTGTTCCCGAATGGAGTTGAGGGTCTTATTCTCGAATTGAGTTGAGGGTCTTGTTCTCGAATTGATTTGAGGGTCTTATTCCCGAAATGCGTTGAGTGTGGGCTTTATTCCTGAATTATGCTGAGTGTGGGCTTTATTCCCGAACTGTGTTGAGAGTGGGCTTTGTTCCCGAACTATGCTGAATGTGGGCTTTATTCCCGAACTGTGTTAAGGGTGGGCTTTGTTCCCTGGGCTTTATTCCCAAACTGTGCTGATAGTGGTATTTGTTCCCGAACTATACTGAATGTGGGCCTTATTCCCAAACAGTGTTGAGAGTGGGCTTTGTTCCCTGGGCTTTATTCCCTAACAGTGCTGAGAGTGGGCTTTGTTCCCGAACTGTGTTGAGTGTGGGCTTTGTTCCCGAACTGTGTTGAGTGTGGGCTTTATTCCCTGGGCTTTATTCCAGAACTGTGTAGATAGTGGGTTTTGTTCCCGAACTGTGTTGAGTATGGGCTTTATTCCCGAACTGTGTTAAGTGTGGGCTTTATTCCCGAACTATGTAGAGAGTGGGCTTTGTTCCCCGGCTTTATTCCCTAACTGTTACTTTAGTTGATATGGTTCATTTTGAACCGTTCCTGAGTTGAGATTGTTGCCATTCCCGGCTTGCTCGTCCTTGCCGCTTTTTTCCCTTTTTTCTTCAAAACCTGCGAACACAAAACAAAAATTGCGTGTATGTGATGTGTATGCATGGATGCATGGATGCATTTCCTATTCCGATGGGTTTTCATTGTCCTTTTGGCCCGATGTTATCCTTGGTTAGGCCTTCCTTGCACTCTTTGGTGCCCTCGGCCTATAAAAGTCTTTGGTCGCCTCCTAGGCCTTCTTATAGTTTCCTCTTGTCCATTCTACTCTGGTGATTGCTCAGTTTTCTTTGGTCCCATGGCTCAAGATCCCATTATGACTCTTATTCACGAGGTGGTAGACTGGTCACCCCCATACCTGTTTTAGGTTTCTGCTCTCCGCTGCTTGCATTAGGTCAAGGTGGACTGCGTGATGTGGCATTCCGTATCAACATACTATATTACAGGCTATGAAATAGTCCCAATAGTTATACATATTATTGCCCTCAAAGAATGCCTAGTATTGAAACCAGAGAACCTTCAAAGCACTCAATGCAACTCAAATCCGAGTTTTTGAATAAATGATCTAAACCAGACTAAAAGTGTGTGTTGCAAAGGTTCTTTTACAGCTTGATCCCTAGGTAAGCCAACTCAATGATTTCGTTTAAAAATTGGGATCGATTGGTCAAACCAACCTAGATGTCTCAATTATGCTCTGCAATTGCTTTTTCCGTGCTCAATATGGTATGTTTTCTTTTTTCTTTTTTCTCTCTTTCTTTTTTTTTCTTCTTTTTTTCAACACACTTACCCTTTAAGGTATCATTTCTCCTCTTGGTGGTCCTAATACTCGCCCATAGGTAGCTTCACGCTTATCGGTTATAGGTGGTTTAATTTTTTTTTAGAGACTTTTCTTTTGTTTTCAACCATACCACACATCATAACACAAGCAAATCAAGATAGACATCTAAGGAAATGGTCATTCATCGTCCTGTAATTTCTTCAACTAGTCACCCTACCGACTACTCAGGTTTTCACTGCTAAGAACCTATAATTAAGTGTTTACGAGTCCAACATAGATCAATTACTCAAAATATCAGATAAAAGCACATCAAAAACTTATCGTTTCTAAGGTTTCACCCTGAAGCAATCAATTTCATCATCGGACTTATGCCTAACTATTAAGGACTAAAAACAAACAATTTTTTTTCTTTTTTTTTTCTTTTTTTTTTTTTTTGATGAAGGCCCCCCAATTGTCTTTTTATTCTTGCCGTAACAGTTTTTTTTTCTCGGCTTCCTTTTCCCCAACATCCATGTTTGCTAAACTCCTCTTGCCATGTCTTCTTTCTTCTCTAACCCAACAGATATCTATGATGGCTTTTAAGACACGGGGTTAACATGATGCGTGTATGCATGATATTCATGTGATGCGTGTGGTTATCAAAACAGCATATATCATTCTGACCTTATTCCTCCCACACTCATAGTAAGTCCATTTCTTCCCTAGGTATGGCTTATTCTATCTATCGATATATGTACACAAACTCGTTCTCTCCTATGCTACAGGGGTGAACCTTGGTCACTTCAGTCCATTTCCATTGGTAAAAGACAAAGACCGCCCCTTTACAACATGGACTAAGCCTATTATGGGGATCGTGCCATTGTCTAGAAATGACGAATTGGGCTTTCAGCGACCGCGGTTATGTGGATGAACTTAGAGGTATCCAAAGTGAACAAATATGTTGTAACAAGGCATATCCTTCTGGATAAAAGCCAGTGTGGATATCGGACTCATGCTTCTAGCATATTTGGATCATGTTTGGACTTTCTAAGCTCATCAAGGTTTTCATACAAGTTGGCCCATTATCATTTTAAAGTATTCAATCATATTATTGCGAGGTGGAAACTTGTCCCAGTTGAAAAAGGCCCAATAGGTTTACACTTTTGCAATAAGGTGACTAAACAATTTCAAATGATAGGGGGCCAAACACAAAGTGGCCTATCGGCATTTTGAAAACTTTTGGCTCAATCGGCATAAGACATAAACTCTTCCCAGTTTAAATGGCCCAACAAGTTCATACCTCCTGACAATAGGTCCAAATGGATCCAAATGATTATGGTCCCAAACACAAGTATAAAGGGTGGCTTCTATAGGTCATACAACTATGGTTCACATGTGGGCTTATAAGGGTATGGATAAGGGCTATCGTCAGGGAAGGGTTACCCACAACTAGGTCTCCCCACTCAAGGGTTCGAGCGACCAAGTGAGTGCACCTTTCTATACCCTAAGGTACGTGCCAACGAGAGATGATGCCATATAACAATCCGCCACCTCGAGCGAAAATGACTTCATGATACATGACGCCATTATGGTAAAAATGGTATGCTATATATGAGACTAGGTTAACTAAAGCAAAAACCACAAGCATTGCAAGGCATTATTTCGGGGCCGATTCTCTGTCCCCAGTGGAGTCGCCAGATTGTAGCGATGATGTCTGGGCTCGCGGCCCGTTGGGAGTACGAAGTAGCCCGCGGGGGACTAAACCGGAGAATAAAGGAGTCGCCACCCAGTGTGAACTGGGAAATGATTTAAGGTCGTTATGCCAATTGTAATGAACGAGTTTATTCAATAATATAACCAAGTCTTATGCATCACATGCAAGATAATTCAAATAAACACACGAATTTGCATACCCATAAGCATTAATAGAAACAATGGAAGCATATTACATTAAGGAGTACGAGATGTAGAAATGAAAATAATAAATAATCAAAGGCGGAAAAGCGTCAATGAATAAATGGAAAATAAAAGGAGGTCAATTAGGCTTATGCGAGTATTTCCCGAGTGGTACGTGGAGTTGTATCCCAAGTATAGACTGCACTACCGTCTATTCGGATTCGGCTACGGAATTTATGTCTGGGTTTCCATCCGATATACCGCAAGGGATAACACGCAGTCATCAACACAATATATATAAAAACAGATGTGAAATATAATAATGCATATGATGAAATAACAATAAAAGCGAATATCTAAATAAAAGGATAAATAAACCGAAATAAATACGGAATAATAAATATATGACCAAAGAACTTGACCGTTTTCAATGTAGGACTTCGCATACCCGGTTGGACGTATTTCACGTCCAACCAAGCATGTCGCGTCCAGAACGACAAAATAAATAAGGTAAGGGTGCCCTGTTTTTGGGAGTGCGTTGGGACGTCGCCGGAAGGGTTAAGATTTCCACTGTTTTTTCTAATTCGCTGTTTCTACTTGTTGTTTTATTTATTTTCACCCACTATTTCATTATTTTGTTTACTACTTTTTGGGTGGTTCGAGGGCTGATTTTCATGGGGTGTTTTAGGTGGTTCAGGGACTGTTTTTGTGAGTTGATTTTCAGTAATATAGGGGACTGTTTGTTCACAGTTTTATTATTTCCTCGGTATTGAGTTGTTGTTTCTATTTTGGTTGGTTGGTTTTGTTGCTTTTCTCTTTGGTAATGGATTGGCTGTTACTGATTGGTTTTGTAGTTGTGTTCGGTGAGGGCTGCCTTTATGGTTTAAGTGTTTTTCGTCAGTTTGTGGCTTATTTTCTTGAGTAAGTTTGCTTGGTGAAAGGCTTGTGTTTTTTGACTTAGTTACGGTCAGTGGGTTTTGTTTGTTTGTGATCGTTCGGTGGGGCTGATTGTGTTGTTTGTGTACTCGATGGAGGCAGTTCACGTCCAGGTGGCTTCATGGTTCGATGAGGCTGATTGTGTTGTTTGTGTACTCGGTGGAGGTAGTTCACGTCCAGGTGTCTTCATGCCTCACGTCCAAGGCTCATTGTTTGCTTGCGTTGTTCATGCCGCGTTGTTGCTGCTTTGTTCAATCGGTGTTTGTGTCCACGTTTCACTATAATTTTTACTGGCCATTAGTTTGTTTGTCGATGGAGGGCTGTCTCATTTTTTGTTGTTTGTGAATGAAGGGCATGTGGCTGCTGTGGTTGAGAGAGAGAGGAGTAGGAATGACGTCTAGAGAGAAAAGTGTTTCGGTTTTTATTTACTTTGTGAGTGGCTGGTTAAGGGGAGTGTGCGTGCCGTGAGAGAGAGGTAGCCGAGTGAAGAGAGTCCTTTTTGAATGTGTGTGGAAAGAGAGAGGGGACGCGGCCGAGAGTTGAGAGATGATGAGGCTTAGATTTTCTATGGTTTGTTGTTCACGACTGAATAGGTTAAAAGATGGAGAATATGGAGAGATGGGGGAGTAGCGTGAGAAAATTAGGGTTTTTGATATTTTTCCTTTTTTTGGGTGTTGGCCGTGTGTGGGTTGAGAGAGAGAATGAGAGAATAGAGAGAGTAGTAGAGAGCTTAGGGTTTTGTCTTTTGTTTTATTTTGGCCGTGAGTGGAGTTCAACGAGGAGAGAAGATTAGGGTTTGGTTAGGTTATGTTTTTATAGTTGTGTGCTAGGGTTAGAGTTGTGCTTAGGGTTTTGTCTTGTATGAAATAAATCATGTAAAAAAAGATGTATTTATTTAAGTTATTTAGGGAAAGAATTTCTATAATTTTGTTGGGGATTAGATTCAAAATATTTTTAATTTTGGAAGGGGATTTGATAGATTTTGACATGTGTTTTGTATGTGTTTTAATTATTTTGGATTGGGCTTGTGCTTTCATGGGTTTTGGACGGGTGAGTATAGATATGTGGGCTTTTATGGGTTGCGGGGGTTTTGGGCCGAGGCTAATTATTTAAAATAGAGATCAACTACGCAAACCCGAGGCTAAACAAATAAGTTAAATTTGACGAGGTATCAATTTTTGGAATTTTCCCTTCTAGCATTCAATTCCCGTGACTTCCGCAACTTATCGGGTAGTGCCTCCATACGATGCTCGTCATTGGGCTTTATGCAAAAATACAGTGTCTACAGTTAGCAGTTGAGCCGTTCCTTTGTATTATGACAATAACTGGGCTATAGCGCAGGCTAAGGAACCACAGTCTCATCAGCGAATCAAGCATGTACTTCGAAGTTTCCATCTGATTCGTGAGATCATGCATCATGGCGATGTGAAGAACGAGAAGGTCGCATCAGATGACAACATTGTAGATACGCTGACGAATGCTATTTCTCAACAAAAGTTTGAGCGACATGTACATAGTTCAGGTGTTAGATACTTGAGTGATTGGTTATAGGCCAAGTGAAAGATTGTTGGACAATTATTACCCATAGCATCACTATTTATAAAAGAAATTGTGGTTTTTGTACAAATTAACTTTGTGACAAAGGAAATTGCTATTTTATCATTTTGTAATTAGATTACTTGAATATATAAATGATAAGAGTCCTTATGATTAGTTCTGGATTAATAATATATGAGACAATATCAATCCACGAAAGGTTTAATCATTAAATATCCCTAGTCGTAGTATTATCGAGACTGGACATCGATAATGTGGAATAGGCTAGTATTACACCTGTGCGCGTTATGGAAGCGTAACAGCGTAGTTCTCATATATTTGGGCATTGGATACTCATGTAAGTGTAATAGGAGGTTCTGTTTACCGATGGTACGAAAACAGCTTCACTCTGGATAGACCCTTCGGAATCCCATTGGTAGTATGACTATGTGTCTATGGTAATCCGAATCAGGGTAGGTGTATTTGGTCTTAACCTGAGATTTCCATCGCTAATACTTGTGACAATCAATACACTTTGGTTTTGGTCGTCCGAGGCTTTAACAAGTTCTGTGTATGCCTCTTCTGGGTTTATTGAGAATCGTAGTGTATTGGGTGTGATGTCAAGATGGAAGTGTCACTTCAGTCATATGGAGATGATGATCACGCAGGGATACATAATTGGTACTCTCATATGTTGCAACTATCGGGATAATATGGCGAGGTCATGATTATCCGATTAAATAGACTAGTTGATAGTAATCCGATATATGCTTCATACGGGGCAGACACAATTCCAGCCCCTGGCCTAGCATGTGACATCTGATACTGGATGGTAATATGCAATACTTAGTATAGTACACTTGATAAAGATTATGTATTCCTTAAAAGAATATTTCTGGAGAATTAGGTAGGCACGGTGCTTTACTAGAAGCCAACCATGTCTTGTAAATCGGTAAGAACGTGGTACGGGGTATGCACATGTTCGGATGGTTCGACGACTAGATTTACTGCCAACAAATCCAGGAATCTCAAGGGTCCCTTCCCAAAGATTCATCGATGATGTTTGACTCGAACATAATTATCTAGGATTAATTATAAAAGAGAGAAAATTAATCTAGGATTAATTACGGCAAGAATTTATCTGGGATAAAATTCGGATAGAAGAGAGAGAGAACGATTAATTTGGAATTAATCGATTAAATAATATATTCGATATAATAATTGAAATTAGATTTCGACGCGGAATTAAAATTGATTTAAATTCGGGCAAAAGAATTAATTTAGAATTAATTCGTAAGCGACTTTAATAATAATGTCGCAATGGTAAATTTGTTAATTCGGAATTAAACGTACCCGGGCCCGAGCGAAGTTGCGTGTTGGATTGTTTGACTTAAATTCAGATATTACAAGTGGTGGGACCCACTTGACTTACATCACACATTTGAAATGTGATGGAAGTTGTTAAGGTTTAGTGTAAATCTTGGATTGCTTTTTTTTCACTCAACCAAAGTCCAACACACTTTGTCATTTTGTATGACATATACCTAAATTGGATTTGGTAAATGGGATTATTGATTTTCGAAATCAAATACACAAAACACAAAAAACAAAACTCTCTCTCTCTCCCTTTTCTTAGCAATGCCGAGAGCTTCTCCCTCCAACATAGAGATTTTGTTTCAAAAATTCAAGTGAGCTAGCACTTCCAAGAGTCATTCAAGGTGATAGGGAAACCAATCCTAGAGTTTCGAACACAAAGAAAGGACTTGGAGCTCTTCACCAATATCAAAAGTTTTGAACTTCATACTTCCATCAAATCCGCTCAATGTAAGTTTTTCCAGAACTTCTTTGAGTATTCATACACATATCATGATTAGAGATCCTTGGCATGTTCTAGGGAACACTAACAATGGTATCAAGAGCCTTTTCTAAGCATGAAATGAGTTTAGGGTTTATATACTTTAATTTGGGGTTTTTATGTTTTGAGCATGATTTCTTCAAATTGTTTGTTTGGTTGAGCTTGGATGATGATGAATTGGATTTGTGCATCTTAATTTGAGAAAAAATTGATCGATTAATTTTCCCTAAATTCCTAGGTGGCTGAATCTACCCTAAGAGTATATCATGGTGATTTTTTGATTTTAGACCCTTGGATGTGCTTAAAGCATGATTTGTATATTGATTGTTGATTTATTAGATTGAAATCAAAATGGATATTAATTATGCAAATTGCCGTGAATACCAAGCATCAATAGATTGATTTGCTTCAATTTGTGTTAGACATGAGTTGTTTAATTAAAGCATGATTAATTAATTCAATTGGTGTTTTGGAAATATTGATTTAACTAATTAATTATGGCTATTACACTTTAATCAAAATTAATGTGAAATTTGGAATTTTGTATTAATTAAAATTAGTCTTTAATTTTGAATTGGGCTAATATTGTTGTATTTGGGCTTAATGGGCTTGGTTGGGCCAAGCTTGGTTTAGGACAATTGGATTGGATCCAAATTGGGCCTAAAACCATTCCATAAAGTCCAATATAATAATTGGGCCTTCTAATATTTTAATTGGGCCTAATGGGCCTAAATTGATTTTTGGAAAATATGATGATCCTAAATTGGGCCTTGGCATTTGGGTTTGATCCATATTGGCTAAAGCTCATGCCTTAAGAATTAATTAAAAGTCCATTGGACTTTAATTAAATTGACATTGGATGTTAATGTGGCCTTTGAGACCCATTTAGATTGGATTTAGAATCTAAGTCTAAAAGACACATAAATAAGTGTAATTATTTAATTTGGAATTAAATTAGAATTAGTATTGAATACAAATTAAATTGGATTTTAAAATGGTAGTTCGATATAATTAAAGAATACGTACTTTGAGTGTTTATTCTTAAACGAGTTGGACTCGCGCAAATCAAATCGTTGTTTGAACATTGGATGGTCATTAATTCAAAGATTAATTAATTGGATTATATTGATTGAATAACATGCTTTGTGTGAAATACATGGATGTATTGTATGAATAATGTATATCAGATGGATATTAAAGGGTGAGGGCAATTTTGGAAATTATTGTAATAAATTTGAATTTATTAAATTGGACCTACGTTCCATCCTTTTATCTTTTGACTCTTTGTATTTCTCTTCTCACCAATTCCCTCAGTGTTAATGAGGTTTCTATATTGTATTATGTAATTGGGTAGAAGTTAGAATAGTGCTAGCGGGGAGAGGATGAAAGTTAGAGATTTGTTCTAGGAACAATTTGTTAAATATCCATCCGCATATCATATTATTTATTTCGTGCCTTAATATGCTTTTAGAATGCATGTTTAAGTGTGTGATGATGAGACCTAATCAAAGATAATAAATTGATTTGCCATTTAGGCGAAAAACCCTCAATATAATATTAAGTGTTTTCCTTCCATTGAGTGGTTCTCTCTCAAGATCCAAGATTGAATTGGTTTTGTTGGCCAAAGTCAAGATCAATGTCCATCGCGGATGTGTTTTGAACCACGAAATTTGTTCTATATCGCATGTCTTGGGCGGTTTTGACTTGTTGGCCAAAGTCAAGGTCACTTCTAGTTCATCAATGTGGATTACGAAGCTTTCCCATGTCAATGGGTCCCACTTAACTGGAATCATTAAGCTTGTTGAGCCAAAGCCAAGGCTTAGTTGATTAAGAGGAAATGGTTAGGAAATATATGGATATATTGACATATATATTGTATATATGTTTGGACTTGGAGGTCCACCTACCGGATCTAGAAATTGGATGGGATCTTAGAGATCTACCTAGTTAAGTTTCATACAGTTTTTTGGCCAAAGTCAAGGTTGTGTGTTATTTAACGGGATCCTAGCCCACTAGGAAACTAGGTTTCCCGAGTACTCAACAGAGGGTTAGAGGCTCACCGAAAAAATATTGGGAGGCCAGTATTGAATTTACAATTTCATTCAAATACTTGCCAAATACGCGCTTTCAAATTATTTTCATCATTTTATATATTATATTAGTTGACTAATATTTTGTTATTTTATTGTAACAGTTGGACTGTACCCAAAATCGTTAATTGAATAGTTAGACTATTGCAATTAAGATGGCTGGAAAGGTCAATGTTAGGGGCATTATCATGGGCGAAAATGTCTTTAATGGTATGAACTTTCCTGACTGGATATTAACCTCACGATTGTCTTAGAGGCTGCGAGATTGCTCTATATGATAGAGAGACCTCTTGGGCCTAAGCCCGGAATTGAACAGCTGCTTGAGCTTGAGCTTTGGAAGACTCATAGTGATGACAACTCAACTACTCAATCTGTCATGCTTGCTGCAATGACCCCACAATTTCGTCGTCAAAACAATGGATTGGATCCCTATGAAATGATGTTGAAATTGATGGACCTTCACCGATCTAACCTTAGATCGCAGAGGTATAAATTGCAGAAGAAGCTCTTTCGCTCTTGCATGTAAGAGGGTACATCTATTGAGCACCATGTATCGCATATGATTGGTGACATCGAACAACTGGGATAGTTAGGCATAGTCTTCGAGGTTGAGACTTCTATAGATTTGATCTTACAGTCTCTTCTTGACAGTTGGAGCGGGTTCATCGTGAACTATAATATGATGAACCAAGAAAATACTCTTGGAGAGTTGATGGCAATGCTGAAAGAGGTAGAAAAAGAGCTTTTGAAGGGCCAAAAAAGGCGAGGCGGACTTCGCTTCGACATTTCAGAATGCCAAGGCTTGGCCGAAGGCTTCTAGAGGTGTGGAGAAGAAAAAGAAGAAGAAGAGAAAGGGCAAGGCCAAATCATCAAAGTCTCCTGGGAAGGTCAATGACAAATCCCAATATGTCTGCCTACAGTGTGGCAAATGGGGTCACTGGAAGCGTGACTTCCATGAGTACAAGACGCATATGAAGGAAGTGAAAGCGGGCAAGGCACCGGCTTCAGGTATGTTTGTTATTGAAATAAACATGTCTACTTCTAGTTTTAAAAATTGGATTTTTGATTCTGGTTGTGCTACTCATATATGTACTGATCTGCAGGATCTACAGATTAGCAGGATACTGACTTCATGAGAGATCAACCTCCGAGTTGGAAATAGGACTAGAGTCGTTGTTTTGGCTGTTACGACCTATTTTGGAACTGCCTCTCGGCATGTACTTAATTTATCAGACTACTATTATGTACCTAGTTTGACTAGAAACATTATATATGTATCTTGTTTAACCTAATGTGGGTATACTTTTGTATTCAGAAACACCGGGTGTTTTGTTTATAAAAATGATTTGGAGATATGTAGTGCGTATGTAAATAATGGTCTTTATATTTTGAATATGAATCAATCTCAAACATATAACATGACAAACAAAATGCTTAAATTAAGTAACAAAGATGAAACTTATATGGGCATTGTCGTCTGGGACATATTAACAAGACTCGTATATCCACACTTTCGAAGAGTGGATACTTGGACGGATTTGATCCAAATTCATATGACGTCTGTGAATCTTTTATTAGGCAAAATGCCTAAAACACCTTTAGCTGTAATGTGCACGTGCCACCAAACTGTTAGCCCTCGTTCATAGTGACGTATGTGGGCCCATGTCTAGCCAGGCTAGAGTGGATATAAATACTTTGTAACCTTTACGGATGATGCATCGCGTTATGGTTATGTTTATTTTATGAGACACAAATCAGAAACTTTTGAGAAATTCAAAGAGTTTCAACACGAAGTATAAAAACAGACCGGCAAAAGTATTAAAACATTACGGTTGGACCGTGGTGGAGAATACTTAAGCAATGAGTTTCTCGATTACTTGAAAGAGTATGGTATTATTTCACAGTGGACTCCTCCCGGAACACCTCAATTAAATGATGTGTCCGAACGGAGAAACCGAAATTTATTAGACATGGTAAGGTCTATGATGAGTCGCACAGAGCTACCAATTTCCTTCTGGGGATATGCATTAACAGTGCAATACTTATTTTGAATAAGGTTCCGTCAAATTCTGTTCAACAGACACCATATGAAATATTGACAGAAAAGAAACCTAGTTTCTCATTCTTGAAGATTTGGGGATGCTTGGCATACATTAAATGTTTGGATGGTACCAAACTAGAACCCAAATCGATAAGTACCTATTTGTAGGTTATCCTAGGGAAACCAAAGTATATTACTTCTACCACCCACAAGAGAACAAGGTATTTGTTGCTCTACATGCGGTTTTTCTCAAAAATGAATTCCTAAATACAGTGGTAAGTGGGAGGAAGTAGAACTCGATGAAAATCGGAGTGATACTGTTCCTGCACCGATTCTTTAACGGAACACGAACAGTTCATCAGGGATGAGACTGTACCACAATCATCTAATACATAAGAACCGCGTAGATCGGAGAGAGTCAGAAAACAACCTGAGAGGTATGGGTTTCTGATCTCACCTCACGTAGATATTAATCTTATTGAGGATAATGAGCCGGCTACGTATGAGGAAGCGATACAAGATATCGACTCCGCTTTATGGCAAGAAGCCATGAAGTCCGAAATGGATTCCATGTATACCAACCAAGTTTGGACACTGGTTGATACACCAGAAGGCGTAAAGCCTATTGGTTGTAAATGGGTCTTCAAGAAGAAGACAGACATGGATGGCAACATACAAACATACAAAGCTTGGCTTGTAGCGAAAGGGTATCGTCAACGACATGGTGTCGAGTACGATGAAACTTTTTCACATGTTGCCATGATTAAATACATTCGGATAATGCTTGCTATTGCTGCATATTTCGATTATGAAAATGGCATAGGGACGTCAAAATCACTTTCCTTAACAGAAACCTTTGGAGGATGTTTATATGCAACGCCCTGACGATTTTGTCATACCAAAACATGCAAACAAGGTTTGCAAGTTAAATCGATCCATTTATGGATTGAATCAAGCATCGTGTTCTTGGAACCAATGTTTTGATGAGATCATAAAAGAATATGATTTCGTCTCTCTATCTAAGGACATGTGTCCTAAAACTCAAGATGAGAGAGACAACATGAGTCGGATCTTGTTCGCTTCTGCAGTCAGATCGATCATGTATGCCATGATATGTACGCGACCTGATGTCTCGTATGCTTTGATCATGTGTAGTCACTATCAGGCCGATCCAGGTGATACTCACTGGGTCGCGGTTAAGAACATCCTTAAGTATCTTAGACGAACTAAGGATGCTTTCTTAATCTTTGGAGATGGAGAACTTGAGGTAACTGGGTTTACCGATGCAATTTCCAAACCGATAAAGATGACTATAAGTCGCAATCCGGGTACTATTTTCTTTGAACAACGGAGCAATGAGCTGGAAATCTTCCAAGAAATAGACTATTGCTGATTCAACAACAGAAGCGGAATATATCGCTGCCTGAGGCAGCAAAAGAGACAGTTTGGATCCGTAAATTCCTAATTGGATTAGGAGTAGTTCTGTTAGCAGCTCAGCATGTTCCTTCGTATTGTGAAAATAAGAGGGCTATAGTGCAGGCTAAGGAACCACGGTCTTATCAACGATATAAGCATGTACTTCGACGTTTCCATCTGATTCATGAGATCATACATCGTGGCGATGTGAAGATCGAGAAGGTCGCATCAGATGACAACATTGCAGATCCTTTGACGAAGAATATTTCCTAGCAAAAGTTTGAGCGACATGTACATAGTTCAGGTGTTAGATACTTGAGTGATTGGATATAGGCCAAGTGGGAGATTGTTGGACAATTATGACCCATAACATCACTATTTGTAAAAGACATTGTGGTTTTTGTACAAATTAACTATGTGACAAAGGAAATTGATAATTTATCATTTTGTAATAGATTACTTGAATATATAAATGATAAGAGTCCTTATGATTAGTTCCGGATTAATAAGATATTAGACAATATTAATCCACAAAAGGTTTAATCATTAATTATCCATAGTCGTAGTATTATCGAGACTAGACATCGATAATGGGGAATAGGCTAGTATTACACTTGTGCGCGTTATGGAAGCGTAATGGCGTAGTTCTCATATATATGGGTATTGGATACTCATGCAAGTGTAATATGAGGTTCTGTTTACTGATGGTACGGAAACAGCTTCGCTTTGGATAGACCCCTCCGAATCTCATTGGTAGTATGACTATATGTCTATGGGAATCCGAATCAGGGTAGGTGTATTTGGTCTTAACCTGAGACTTGCATCGCTAATACTTGCGACAGTCACGCTTTGGTTTTTTTCGTCCGAGGCTTTAACAAGTTTTGTGTACGCCTCTTCTGGGTTTTTTGAGAATCATAGTGTATTGGGTGTGATGTCAAGATGGAAGTGTCACTTCAGTCATATGGAGATGATGATCACGCAGGGATACAGAACTGGTACTCTAATATGTTGCAACTATCGGGATAATATAACGGGGTCATGATTATCGGATTAAATAGACTAGTTGCTAGTGATCCGATATATTTTTCGTACGGGGCAGACACAATTCCAGCCCATGGCCTAGCCTGTGACATCCGATACTAGATCGTAATACCCAATACTTAGTATACTACCCTTGATAAAAATTATGTATTCCTTAAAAGAATATTTCTGGAGAATTAGGTAGGCACGGTGCTTTGCTAGATGCCAACCATGTCTTGTAAATCGGTAAGAATGTGGCAAGGGGTAAGCACGTGTTTGGATAGTCTGACGACCAGATTTACAGCCAACATATCCAGGAATCTCATGGGTCACTTCCCAAAGATTCACCGATGACGTTTGACTCGAACATAATTAATATAGGATTAATTATAAGAGAGAGAAAATTAATCTGGGATTAATTACGGTAAGAATTTATCTGGGATAAAATTCCGATAGAAGAGAGAGGGAACGATTAATTTGGAATTAATCGATTAAATAATTTATTCGATATATTAATTGAAATTAGATTTCAACGCGGAATTAAAATTGGATTTTAATTCAGGCAAACGAATTAATTTAGAAATAATTCGCGTCTTTAATAATAATGTCGCAACGGTAAATTTGTTAATTCGGAATTAAACGAACCCGGGCCCGAGCGAAGTTGCGTGTTGGATTGTTCGACTTAAATTCTAAATTTACAAGTGGTGGGACCCACTTTACTTACATCACACATTTGACGTGTGATGGAAGTTGTTAAGGTTGAGTGTAAATCTTGGATTGCTTATTTTTCAATCAACCAAAGTCCAACACACTTTGTCCTTTGGAATGACATATATCTAAATTGGATTTGGTAAATGGGATTATTGATTTTTGAAATGAAATACACAAAACACAAAACAAAACTCTATCTCTCCATTTTCTAGCAATGCCGAGAGCTTCTCCCTCCAACATAGAGATTTTGTTTCAAAATTTCAAGTGAGCTAACACTTCCAAGAGTCATTCAAGGTGATAAGGAAACCAATCCTAGAGTTTGGAACACAAAGAAAGGACTTGAAGCTCTTCACCAATACCAAAGTTTTGAACTTCATGTTGGTTTCCTCTAGGTTCCCAAGGATCATTATCAAGCAAGAAAATAACATGTGAATACAATCAAATGAGGTGCGAAATACTCACAATGAATGGTTGAGTGATGCGGTTGACAACAAAAACTTCATTTTCTGCCTCCTCCAAGCTCGGCAGTGGGCTGTTTTCTTGCCCTCAAATTCGGCCATTGATGGTCCTCCATGAAAGCTCCAAGCTTTGTTTGGTCATTCCTTGCTCATGAGATGGTTTCCATATCACCTTGTATGCCTCCTTGAGTGTGCTAGCACCTTGATGATTTGCCACAAATCATCATTTTTGTCCCCTTGAACTCACGGTTTTGAGGCAGTGAGCAGAAGAGAAAACAATGGCCAAATGGCCGAGAGAGAGAGAGATGAAGAGAGGGTTTTTAAAAACGTGTGAGATGAGAGAGGGAAAAAAATAAATGTGTTAAGTATATTTGTTTTTATTTTCCAAAAATAAATCAAATACCAAAACCATTTCAAATCTCAAAAGTCAAAGAGCAAATAATAATCAATGCTTTCCAAGTACCAACATCAATATTCACATCAACTCACATCACTCAATCAAGTGACAACTTGTCACATCACTCAAATTCACAATTGATTTGACGCTTGATGTGACTAATGATTTGACGCTTGATTTGACTTGCGTGCCGCACTCGAATTCGAAATGCGAATGCGCTCGCAAACAATCTCGGGCTCGGGTTCGCTAATTTCAAATTAACGAATTTTCCGTTGCGACGCAATTAAATGATTACGCCTAGCGAAATCACTATTCACGTCGCTAATGAATTAATTCTAAATTAACTCGTTCGCCCGAATTAAAATCCAATTTTAATTCCGCGTCGAAATCCAATTTCATATAATATATCGAATATATTAATTTATCGATTAATTCCAAATTAATCGTTATCTCTCTTTAATAATTCCAAATTAATCGTTATCTCTCTTTAATCGATATTTTATCCCAGATAAAATATCTCCGCAATTAATCCCAGATTAACTTTCTCTCTCATCTAATTAATCCCAAATTAATTAAAAGTGCGAGTCATACGTCATCGGTGAATCTTCGGGAAGCGACCCATGAGATCCCCGGATATGTTGGCAGTAAATTTGGTCGTTGGACTATCCGAACACGTAAGTACCAAGTACAATGTTTTACCGATTTAAAAGACAAGGTTGGCTTCTAGCAAAGCACCATGCCTACCCAATTCGCCAGAAACATGCTTACGGGAAATAAGCGATCTATATCAGGCGTAATATACGTGGTATCGTGTATGTCGATCCAGTATCGGATGATCACGTGCTAGGCCTGGGGATGGAATTGTGTCTGCCCCGTACGAAGCACTTGTCGGATGTCTGGTGACTAGTCTCTATAATCGGATATACATGACGTTGTCATAATATCCCGATAGCTGCAGTATTTAAGAGAACCAGTCCCGTATCCTACGTGACCATCATCTCCACTATGACTGGAGTGATACTTCCATCTTGACATCACACCCAACACACTACGATTCTCGATATACCCAGAAGAGGCGTACACAGAAACCGGTTAAAGCCATGGACGACCAAAACAAAGAATATTGATTGTCGCAAATATTAGCGGTGCAAGTCTCAGGTTAAGACCAAATACACCTACCCTGATTTCGGACTTCCATAGACACATAGTCAAACTACCAATGGAATTCCGAGGGGGTCTATCCAAAGCGAAGCTGTTTCCTGTACCATCGGTAAAACACAACCTCCTATTACACTTGCATGAGTATCCTATACCCAAATATATGAGAACTATGCCATTGTGCCCTCACAACGCGCACAAGTGCAATACTAGTCTTTTACATATTTATCGATGTCCAATCTCGATAATACTCTGACTAGGGATATTTAATGATTTATCCTTCGTGGGCTGATATTGTCTCATATCATTCTCCGTCCAGGAACAAATCATAGGGACCTGCTATCATTTATATATCTAGGTGATCTAATCACAAATGATAAGAGTGCAATCTCATTTGTAACATAGTTAATTTGTACAACAACACTATGATCTGTACAAATAGTGACGCTATGGGTCATAATTGTCCAACAATCTCCCACTTGGCCTATAGCCAGTCACTCAAGTGTCTTACACCCGACCTATTTACGGTTGGCTCAAATTGCTGAAAAAATACTTTCGTCAGTGGATTTGCATGACTATCATCTGATGCGATTTATTCGATCATCACATTGCCACGATGTATGATCCGAACGAATCAGATGAATATCGAAGTATATATCTGGATCGTTGATGAGACCATTAATTCTTTAGCCTGTGCTGACACCTAGCTCAGCTCCTAACAGAATTATATCTAATCTAATAAGATTTGTTATCGACCCAAATGGCTTCAATTGCCACTTCAGCTGCAGCAATAACCCGCATTTATTGTTTATTCGGTGACAGTATCTTGCTTGGAAGATTTCCAGCCCACTGTTCCGTTATTCAAACTGTATAGTACCATTTGCGACATATAGTCATTTTATCGGTTTAGGAAACTTACAGTAGTGATCCCAGTCACTTCAAGTTCTCTTTCTCCACAGATTAAGACAGCATCATTAGTTCTCTAAGATACTAACTATGTTCTTAACTTCAATCCAGTGACTATCACTTGGATTGGCCTATTTGTGAATCCATATGCTCAAAGCGTATGAGACATCAGGTCGCGTATATTTTTCAATGTATGATTTCTCGGAGAGTTTTCTCGAAAGCCAAGCTTTCGCCGGTTGTGATTATGGGAATATCATTTCCAAGAAATGACATATTTTCATTATTTATAGGACAACCACTGTCAGTGCGCTCCCACTAACCCTCTTATATACACAAGAATCATTTCGTTTTGAATTAAATCATAAAGCATTATGATTACATCAAAACGATAATTCTAAGAACCTATGCTTGCTCCAATCCAAACATGGATCGAATAAACTGCAAACCTTGTTTGCTAGTTTTGGTACGACAAAGCCGTCAGGATGTTGTAAACATCCTCCAAAAGGTTTTTTTTTCAGGAAAGCGATTTTCCCGTTCAACTGTCATGTTTCATAAATGAAACACGCAGCTTTAGCAAGTATTATCCAAATGGATTTACCATGGCAATAGTTAAAAGGGTGAATCGAAATCAACATAATGTTGATAACGATACCTTTCCGCTAAAAGCCTAGCTTTATATGTTGGTTTGTTGCCATCCATGTATGTCTTCCTTGAAGACTTATAAAGTACCAGTAGGCACAATGCCTTACGGTACATCAACTAGTATCCAAACATAGTTGATATACATGGAATCCATTTTGGATGTCATGGCACTTTGCCATGATTGGGAGTCGATACCTTGTATCACTTCCTCGTACGTAGTCAGTTGGTATACCTCAATAAGATAGACATCTTTATGAGGGGAGATCAGAAACACATACCCCAGGTGTTTTCTGACTCTCTCCGACTTACGCGGTTCTTGTGTATTCAAAGATAATGGTATAGTTTCATCCTTGATGAACTATTTATGTTCCATTAAGGAATAGGTGCCTTGAATAGTGTTACTTCGATTTTCATCGAGTTTTACTATCCTCCCACTTACCACTGCATATCGGTATTCCTCTTAGGAAAACCGCATGGTAAGCAACAATTACATTGTTCTCACGTGAGTTTGTATAAGTACTATACTTTGGTATCCCCAGGATAACCTACAATTGGCACTTATCCGATTTGGGTTCTAGTTGTGTATCATCCAAACATATGCCTAGCATTCCCAAATTATCAGAAATGTGAAACCTGGTTTCTTTCCTGTTCATATCTAATATGATATATGTCAAACAGATTTTATGGAACCTTATTCTAAATAAGTTCTTGCACTGTTAAAGCTTATCCGTTGAAGGAAATAATAGCTCAAAGCGACTCATGATTAACCTTAATCATGTCTAACATAATTCGGTTACTCAGTTCGGACACATCGTCAAACTGACGTGTTCCGGGAGGAGTCCTCATTGAAAGAATACTACACTCTTTCAAGTATACTAGAAACTTATTGCTCAAGTATTTTCCATTACGGTCTTACCGTGACAGTTTAATACTATAGCCAATCTGTTTGTCTATTTCGTGTATAAACTTGTAAAAGTTTCAATTTGTGTTCTTCAAAAGAGACACATAACCATAACGCGATGCCACATCCGTAAAGGTCACGAAATATTCATATCCACCTCTAGCTAGACATGGGCCCACTTGCTTCACTATGAACTAGGGCTTACAGATCTGTGGCATTCGCACTTTTACCAAGTAAATGTGTTATAGGTGTTGGATAATATGACCCATAGTGTCACTATTTGTACAGATCATGGTGTTGTTGTACAAATTAACTATGTGACAAAGGAGATTGCGCTCTTATCATTTGTGATTAGATCACCTTAGATGTATAAATGATGAGAGGTCCCTATGATTTGTTCCTGGACGGAGAATGATATGAGACAGTATCAGTCAACGTAGGATAAATCATTAAATATCCCTAGTCAGAGTATTATCAAGATTGGACATCGATAAATACGTAAAAGACTAGTATTACACTTGTGCGCGTTGTGAGGGCACAACAGCACAGTTCTCATATATTTAGGTATTGGATACTCATGCAAGTGTAATAGGAGGTTGTGTTTCACCGATGGTACGGGAAACAGCTTCGCTCTGGATAGACCCCCTCGGAATCCCATTGGTAGTATGACTATATGTCTATGGGAGTCCGACATCATGGTATGTGTATTTGGTCTTAACCTGAGACTTGCACCGCTAATGCTTACGACAATCAATATACTTTAGTTGAGATCGTCCAGGGGTGTAACAGGTCATGTGTACGGCGATACTGTGTATATTGAGAATCGTAGAGTATTGGGTGTGATGTCAAGACGGAAGTATCACTCCAGTCATAGTGGAGATAATATCACGTAGGATACGGTATTAGTGCTCTTAAGTGCTACGCGGCCATCGGGATATTATGACTAGGTCATATATATCCGATTATAGAGACTAGTTACCTGACATCCGACATGTATTTCGTACGGGGCAAACACAACTCCATCCCCAGGCCTAGCACGTGACAGTCCGATACTGGATCAAAATACGCAACTACTACTGTACTATGCTTGATATAGATCCTTCATTCTTATAAGGATATTTCCGGAGAATTGGGTAGGCATGGCACCTTGCTAGAGGCCAACCTTGTCTTGTAAATCGGTATAAATGTGGTACGAGGTACTTACATATTCGGATAGTCTGACGACCCGATTTACTGCCAACATATCCAGGGATCTCATGGGTCGCTTCCCAAAGATTCACCGATGACGTATGACTCGCACATTTATTAATCTGGGATTAATTAGATGAGAGAGAAAATTAATCTGGGATTAATTACAGAGATATTTTATCTATGGTAAAATATCGTCTAAAGAGAGAAAACGATTAATTTGGAATTAATTGGTAAAGTTAATATATTCGATATATTAAACGAAATTGGATTTCGACGCGGAATTGAAATTGGATTTTAATTTGGGCGAGCGAATTAATTTAGAATTAATTCGTCAGCGACGTGAATAGTGGATTCGCAAGGCGTAATCATTTAATTACAACGCAACGAAAAATTCACTAATTGGGAATTAGCGAACCCAAGCCCGAGAGTGATTGCGAGCGTATTCGCATTTCGAATTCGAGTGCGGCAACGTAAGTCACATCAAGCGTCAAATCAGTCGTCACATCAAGCGTCAAATCATTCGTCACATCAAGCGTCAAATCAAATGTCACTTTGAATGATGTGATTGATTGATTGATAGACTACATGTCACTTTAATAAAGTGAAATTAATAGTTGATGTGTGTTGTTGGAATAGTGTTGGTGGTTGGAAAGTATTTACCAATTGATTTTGATTAATTATTTGGTAAATTTTTAATATATTTTTATGAAAAATATATAAGGAATTTTGGAAATGCTTTACAAAAACTTAACACATTTTTTCTTCCTCTCTCCACTCTCTCTCACATCTCACGCCCAAATGGGCAAAATTGCTCACTGGTTTGTTCATCAAAACTGAGCAAATGGGAAGCAATGTGCCTTGATTTTATGGCAAAATCAAGCGGAGCTAGCACTCCGAGAGACTTACGAAGGTGATAGGGAAACTTACCCACAAGCCGGGAATCATTCGACGAAGATTCGAAGCTCAAAACGTGACTCAAAACTGAAACTGTCAAGGCAGTGGACTACATGCAGTGGGCGTGGATCTTGAAGGGAAATTTCAGTTTTGTTCATCGTTTCGTCGCACAACCGATCGATGTGAGTATTTCGCAACTCCTTTGATGTATTCACACTAATATTCATGCTTGTTTGATGATCTTGGGACCTAGAATAAAACTAACAATGGCATCAAGAGCCTAGGTTCAAGCATGAAATTTTTATGGCTTAAAATTGGGTAAATTTGTTTTGAGCATGATTTGAATGAATTGAATGTTTGAGTATGCTTATAACATGTTTAATTGAAGATTGGTTGGATCAATTTGTTGAAAATTCATTTGGAATAATTTTCCCCTAATTTGTTCATGTTGGCCGAATATAATGGAATTTGGAATTCATGGAATTTTTTCATTTTGATTCATTGGATGAGTTGTAATGATGTTGGATAATGTTAATTTGAAATTAATTAGATTGAATTTTGAATTGAACATAAATCCCCAAATTACTCACCTTGGCCGAATTGGACATGCCCTAATTAAGTCTTGGAATTTTGATTTTTGAACATTAGATGTGTATGAAATCATTCGGGAAATTAATTCGATGTCGATTGTGGAATTAATTGGATTGAATTCAAATCGGACAAAATTATCTCCCTTGGCCGAGACTTTAAGCATGGTGAATGGGTTTGATTTTTCATTAATGTGTTGGACATGTAATGATGATATTAAGCATGATTAATTGGACTAATTAATGTTTTGGAAATATTGAATTTGGTAAATGATCATGTTATACACTTTAGGTAATTAAATTGGAAATTTGGAATTTGGTAATTTAATTATTTGGGCCTTAAAATTGGATTTGGGCTTTTAAAGTTGTAAATGGGCTTATTGGGCTTTGTTGTACAAAGTTGGGTTTAGGCAAATTGTATTGGATCCAATTGGGCCAAAAACCACTTCCGTTATGCCCATATGCGACTTAAGGAACCTTTAAAGTTTAATTGGGCCAAATGGGCCAAGATTGATTTTTGGGCTTATAGGGTAACTCCCGGATTGGACTTTGGTTTTCGGTTTGATCCGAGTTGACCAAAAGTCCACGCCTTAAGAAATCAATTAAAAGCCCTTTGGACTTGAATTAAATTGACGTTGGACGTTAATCGGTCTTTGAGACGCATTACGATTAAATTTGGAATTTAAGTCCTAAAAGGTTTATTAATAAAGTGTAATATTTAATTTGGAATTAAATAGTGAGTTAGTATTAAATACATATTAAATTGGATTTAATGTTGTAGTTTAATTTAATTCGAGAATCGTACTTTGAGTACTTATTCGCAAAAACGAGTTTGACTCGCGCAAAATCAAATCGTTGTTTGAACATTGGATGATCACTAATTATCAGATTAATTAATTTGATTAGATTGATTGATAACATGCTTGTATGAATACATGGTTGTGATGAATGAATAATGTATATCAGATGGATATTAGTCGGGTGGGGGCAATTTTGGAAATTATTGTAATAAATTCGATTTATTAAATTTGACCTGCGTGTCCAGCCTTATCACCTCTATTCGCTTTGTATTCTCTTCTCACCTATTCCCCTCAATGTAAATGAGGTTTCTTTAGAAGTGTAGTGTAATGGGTAGAAGTAATACAAGTGCTAGCTTGAGAGAGAAAGTGAGAGATTTGATCTAGGATCAATGTGTTAGGTATCCATCCGCATATCATTATTATTTATTTTAATACTCGCTTTATTATGTATTTAGACTGCATGTTTAAGGGTGTATGATGATGAGACCTTAACAAAGATAATAAATTGGTAGCCAATTTGCACGCGAAAAACCCTCATCATATATCATGTGTTTTTCCTTCCATTGAGTGATTCTCACTCAAGATCCGAGACGGCATTGGGTTGTTGGCCAAAGTCAAGCCCTTTGTTTGTCGAAGATGTGTTTGAATCACGAGAGTTTTGTTACATGTCAGTGTTTTGTCCAAGTTGTGGTTTGTTGGCCAAAGTCAAGACCACTTCTTGTCCAACGACATTGATTACGAAGCTTTCCATGGTCAATGGGTCGCGCTTGACTGGGATCATTAGGTTTGTTGTGCCAAAGCCAAGGCCTAGTTGATTCAGAAGAAAAAGGTTAGGTAATACATTAGATGTATTGGCATATATAAGATATATGTTTCGGACTTGGATGTCCCCCTACCGGATCTAGGAATTGTATCGGATCCAATTGATCTTCGAGATCTAACTAGTTAATTATCATACAATTTGTTGGCCAAAGTCAAGATTGTGTGATATTTAACGGGATCCTAGCCCACTAGGAAATGCGATTTCCCGAGTACTCGACAGAGGGTTAGAGGCTCGCCGAAAAATAGTGGGAGGCAAGAATTGAATTTGCAATATTTGTTCAATTACTCGCCATATGCGCTCAAACAAATATCAGTCGTCATATAATTAAAAATATTAGTTGGACTAATATTTAATGTTGTATTAATTAATATAGTTGGACTATATTCAAACAAATTCAATAAAATAGTTGATTTTATAATTGGATTATAGTAATCAATATAATTGCATTAATATTATAGTTGATTAAAACATTGGATTATTGTAATCATTATAATAGTACATGAAATATTGATTAAATAGTTGGATTATTGAAATCAAAATAATATTGAAAGATTTGACATTTAAATATTTAAATGGTTTAATTTTCAAATTGGGAATTAAATTTCAGGATGGTCCTGGAATATATATAATAAGTTACTTTATTTGATAAAATAACATATTATGCCTAAGCCCAGAATTAAGAAAATAGTAGAGCATAATCTTTGGAAGATTTATGTGATGATGACTTAAAGTGCTTAATTCATTATACTTGTTTAAATCTATGTTAGATTTAAGAAGTATTAAAATTGCAATTAATAATTCTTGGAGAATTAATGACAAATCTCAAGGAGATAAAGTCAAACTTTGCAGTTAGGCAAGTAGTGCAAGGCGTACCATACCTCAATATTCTAGAAACCCAAGGCTTGGCCAAAAGCTTCTGAAATATTGAAAAGGGTAAAGGCAAAATCATTATGATCTTCTGGGAAGATAAATGACATATCCCAAAGTGACTGCCGTTTGGATATGGCAGACACGAAGGAATTAAAGAAAGGGCAAGGCTCTGACTTTAAATAAATTTGTCAAATTTATGTCCATTACTAGTATTAAAATTGGATTTTAAATACTTAGTGTGGTACATAAAATATATGTATTGATGTTCAGAATCTGCTGTGAGCAGGATACTGACTTCAAGCTGAGATAAATCTGCGAATCGGAAATGGGACGAAAGTCGCTGTTTCAACCGTAGATACCTAAGTTTAGGAACTACCCTTCGGGTGTGTACCTATATTAGGAAACTGTTATGATGTAACTAGTTTTACTAGGAACATTATCTCTATATCAGTGTTTAATCTGTTGCGGATAAACCTTTATATTCTAGAACACTAAAGTGTTTCATTATATAAAGATGATATTGAGATGTACACATTAGATGTGAATAACAGTATTTATATTTTGAATATAAATAAAATCTTGAACATATGATATGACAAACTTATAGCTCATACTGATTTGATCAGAATAAACTTGTTTGTGGCATTGTTGTCTAGGACACAATTAAACAAGAGTCGTATATCCACACTTTTGAAGAGTGGGTACTAGGACTGATTTGATTATTCAAATAAAGACTACGAATCTAGTTTATTAGGTAAAGTACCTAAAACACTATTTACTCAGTGATAATGAAGGTGCCACCGATCTGTTAGCCCTATTCATAGTGAAGTAAGTGGGTCCATGTCTAGCTAGGCTAGATATGGATATGAATAGATCGGCTAAAGTATTAAACAGTCACGGTAAGACCGTAATGGAAAACACTTAAGCAATAAATTTAACTTATACTTGAAAGAGTATAGTATTCTTTCAAATGAGGACTCCTCCTAGGACACGTCAGTTTGATGGTGTGCCCGTACGGAGAAACCGAATTTTGTTGGACATAATAAGGTTGATCATGAGTTGCTCTGAGCTACCATTTCCTTCAACGGATATGCATTAACAGTGCAAAACTTATTTAGAATAAGGTTCCATAAAAATCTGTTTGACAGATTTCATATAAGATATGAACGGGAAAGAAACCGGGTTTCACAATCCTGAAGATTTGGGAATGCAAGACATACGTTTGGATGATACCAAACTAGAACCCAAATTCGATAAGTGCCAATTATAGGTTATCCTAGGGGAAACCATAAGTATAGTTAGATATATCTCACAAGAGAACAATGTAATTGTTGCTCGCCATGCGGTTTTCCTAAGAGGAATACCGATATGCAGTGGTAAGTGGGAGGACAGTAAAACTCGATGGAAATCAGAGTAATACTGTTCAAGGCACGAAGTCCGTAATGGAACATAAATAGTTCATCAAGGATGAAACTATACCATTAATCTTCGAATACACAAGAACCGCGTAGATCGGAGAGAATCAGAAAACAATCTGGGGTATGGGTTTCTGATCTCACCTCATAAAGATGTCAATCTTGTTAAGGTATACCAACCGACTACGTTTGAGGAAGTGATACAAGGTATCGACTCCCTTTTATGGCAACATACCAACGTACAAAGCTAGGCTTGTGACGAAAAGGTATCATTATCAACATTGTGTTGATTATGGTTCAACCTTTTACTGGTTGCCACGGTAAATTCATTTGGATAATGCTTGCTGAAACTGTACATTTATAAAATGTGTCAGTTAAAGATCAAAATCGCTTTCCTGAAAAGGAAACCTGTTGGAGGATGTTTACAACATCCTGACGATTTTGTCGTACTAAAACCAGCAAACAAGGTTTGCGGGTTATTCAATCCATGTTTGGATTAAAGCAAGCATTAGGTTCTTGGAACTAACGTTTTGATGTAATCATAATGGTGTATGATTTAATTCAAAAAACGAAAATGATTCTTGTGTATATAAGGAGGTTAGTGGGAGCGCACTGACAGTGGTTGTCCTATAAAATAATGATAATATACGTCATTTCTTGGAAATGATATTCCCATATAAAACAATCAGTAAAAGCTTGGCTTTCGAGATCATTCTCCGTAGAATTCTTAGGAGTAACAACCTTTATTCTAGGAATAAAGATCTACTGGGATAGATTTAGAGTTGTTAACACTCTCTGAGAAATTGTACATTTAAAATGTACGTGACCTGGTGTCTCATACGCTTTGAGCATATGGATTCACAACAGGCCAATCTGAGTGATAGTCACTGGATTAATATTAAGAACATCCATTAGTATCTGAGAGATCTAAGGATGTTGTCTTAATTTGCGGAGATGTAGAACTTGAAGTGACTGGGATCACTGTAGCAAGTTTCCAAACCGATAAAGACGACTGAAAGTCGCAGATGGTACTATAAAGTTTGAATAACGGAACAGTGAGCTGGAAATCTTCCAAGCAAGATACTGTTACCAAATAAACAACAAATGCGGATTATTGTTGTAGCTGAAGCAGCAATAGAAGCTATTTGGGACGATAATAAATCTAACTAGATTAGATATATTTCTGTTAGCAGCTGAATTAATGGTCTCATCAACGATCCAGATATATGCTTCGATACTCATCTGATTCGTTCGAATCATACATCGTAGCAATGTGATGATCGAATAAATTACATCAGACGATAATCATGAAAATCCGCTGACGAAAGCTTTTCTCAGCAGTTTGAACCAACGGTACATAGTTCGGGTGTTAGACACTTGAGTGACTGGCTATAGGCCAAGTGGGAGATTGTTGGATAATATGACCCATAGCGTCACTATTTGTACAGATCATTGTGTTGTTGTACAAATTAACTATGTGACAAAGGAGATTGCGCTCTTATCATTTGTGATTAGATCACCTTATATGTATAAATGATGAGAGGTCCCTATGATTTGTTCTTGGACGGAGAATGATATGAGACAGTATCAGTCCACGTAGGATAAATCATTAAATATCCCTAGTCAGAGTATTATCGAGATTGGACATCGATAAATACGTAAAAGACTAGTATTACACTTGTGCGCGTTGTGAGGGCACAACGGCATAGTTCTCATATATTTAGGTATTGGATACTCATGCAAGTGTAATAGGAGGTTGTGTTTCACCGATGGTACGGGAAACAACTTCGCTCTGGATAGACCCCCTCGGAATCTTATTGGTAGTATGACTATGTGTCTATGGGAGTCCGACATCAGGGTAGGTGTATTTGGTCTTAACCTGAGACTTGCACCGCTAATGCTTACGACAATCAATATACTTTAGTTGAGGTCGTCCAGGGGTGTAACAGGTCCTGTGTACGCCGATACTGTGTATATTGAGAATCGTAGAGTATTGGGTGTAATGTCAAGACGGAAGTATCACTCCAGTCATAGTGGAGATGATGTCACGTAGGATACGGTATTAGTGCTCTTAAGTGCTGCGCGGCCATCGGGATATTATGACTAGGTCATATATATCCGATTATAGAGACTAGTTACCTGACATACGACAAGTGTTTCGTACGGGGCAGACACAACTCCAGCCTCAGGCCTAGCACATGACAGTCCGATACTGGATCAAAATACGCAATACTACGGTATACTACGCTTGATATATATCCTTCATTCCTATAAGGATATTTCCGGAGAATTGGGTAGGCATGGCACCTTGCTAGAGGCCAACCTTGTCTTGTAAATCGGTATAAATGTGGTACGAGGTACTTACATGTTCGGATAGTCTGACGACCCGATTTACTGCCAACATATCCGGGGATCTCATGGGTCGCTTCCCAAAGATTCACCGATGACGTATGACTCGCACATTTATTAATCTAGGATTAATTAGATGAGAGAGAAAATTAATCTGAGATTAATTACGGAGATATTTTATCTAGGATAAAATAACGTCTAAAGAGAGAAAACGATTAATTTGGAATTAATTGGTAAAGTTAATATATTCGATATATTAAATGAAATTGGATTTCGACGCGGAATTGAAATTGGATTTTAATTTGGGCGAGCGAATTAATTTAGAATTAATTCGTCAGCGACGTGAATAGTGGATTCGCTAAGCGTAATCATTTAATTACGACGCAACGGAAAATTCGCTGATTGGGAATTAGCGAACCCAAGCCCGAGAGTGATTGCGAGCGCATTCGCATTTCGAATTCGAGTACGGCAACGTAAGTCACATCAAGCGTCAAATCATTCGTCACATCAAGCGTCAAATCAAACGTCACTTTGAATGATGTGATTGATTGATGTGATTGATTGATTGATAGACTATATGTCACTTTAATTAAGTGAAATGAATAGTTGATGTGTGTTGTTGGAATAGTGTTGGTGGTTGGAAAGTATTTACCAATTGATTTTGATTAATTATTTGGTAAATGTTTAATATATTTTTATGAAAAATATATAAGGCATTTTGGAAATGCTTTACAAAAACTTAACACATTTTTTCTTCCTCTCTCCACTCTCTCTCACATCTCACGCCCAAATGGGCAAAATTGCTCACTGGTTTGTTCATCAAAATCGAGCAAATGGGAAGCAATGTGCCTTGATTTTGTGGCAAAATCAAGCGGAGCTAGCACTCCGAGAGACTTGCGAAGGTGATAGGGAAACTTACCCACGAGCCGGGAATCGTTCGACGAAGATTCGAAGCTCAAAACTTGACTCAAAACTGAAATTGTCAAGGCAGTGGACTGCATGCAGTGGGCGTGGATCTTGAAGGGAAATTTCAGTTTTGTTCGTCGTTTCGTCGCACAACCGATCGATGTGAGTATTCCGCAACTCCTTTGATGTATTCACACTAATATTCATTCTTGTTTGATGATCTTGGGACCTAGAATAAAACCAACAATAGGCACTTTGCCCAATAAACTAGATTCGTAGACTTTATTTGAATGGAATTAAATCAGTCCTAGTACCCACTATTTGAAAGTGTGGATGTACGAGTCTTGTTTGATTGTATCCCAGACAACAATGCCACAATTAGTTTCTTCTGATCAAATCAGTTCGAGCTAATTGTTTGTCATGTTTCAAATTTATTTATATTTAAAATATAAATACTGTTATTCACATCTAATGTGTATATCTCAATATCATCTTTATATAATAAAATACTTTAGTATTCTAAAATATAAAGGTTCCCCCGCAGCGGGTTAAACGCTGATATAGAGATAATGTATCTAGTCAAACTAGTTACATTATAACAGTTTCCTAATTTAAGCACACCCGAAGGTAGTTCCCAAACTTAGGTATCTACGGTTGAAATAGCGACTTTCGTCCCATTTCCAATTCGCAGATTAATCTCAATCTGAAGTCAGTATCTTGCTAATAGCAGATTCTGAACATTAGTAAATATATTTTATGTTCCACACTAAGTATTTAAAATCTAATTTTAATACTAGTAGTGAACATAATGTTTACAAACATATTTGAAGTCAGAGCCTTACTCGTTCTTCAATTCCTTCATGTCTGCTTCGTCCAAACGGCAGTCACGCTTTCGTGATCCCGTTTGCCACATTTAAGTAGACATTTTGGGATATGTCCTTTATCTTCCTAGAAGATTATAATGATTTTGCCTTTGCCCTTTTTGACATTCCAGTAGCCTTTGGCCAAGCCTCGGGTTTCTAGAATATCAAAGTAAGGTGCGCCTTGCGCTACTTGCCTATTGCAAACTTTGACTTTATCTCCTTGAGAATAGACCCGGCCGGCGGTTCGGTTCCGGTTCGGAACCGAACCGGCCGGTTACCGGTTCCACACTTAAGTGGAACCGGAACCGAAAACCGAACCGGAACCGAACCGTTAGGTTCCGGTTCGGTTCGGTTCCTTTTTTTTTATTAATTAATTAAAATAAAAAAATGAGATTAATTTATAAAAAAAAAAAAAATTATTACATTGAAGAGCTTGAGCTTAAATTTTTAAAAATTTAAGTTGCCTACGTATCCTCCAAGGGTGAGAGGAATCAAAGCTCACGTAGTTCCATTACAAGTTTTAGTCTTTTAGACATATCCCCTTTGTAAATTATAATTTTACAATTATCAATCATCATTATCGGTTGATCCTTCGGCTCCGGTTCCGCTTGCACTTGTTGCAGAAGCATTATCGAACAAATCTTCACAATCATCGGGGGCATCTTCTTGTTGTCTCAGATCAGCTCGAGTCCAATCATCCACATAAGCTGTTGCTTCTAGAGTGCTTGGATGTAATGAAGATCGCCTAGCTTCCAATATATTACCTCCCAAGCTGAAGGCTTGCTCAACCGCAACGGTGGAAATAGGTGTTGCCAAGATCTCTTTAGCAATAATAGATAAAACAGGATATATATTTTGATACCGGTTCCACCATTCAAGGATTTTAAAATTTTTACTGCATAAACTTTCATTAGAAAACTCAAAATTTGTAGATAAATAATTATCTAATTCAGGGTTATTAGTTGTCGT
The DNA here is from genome assembly GCA_019454045.1 of Zanthoxylum bungeanum. Lineage (NCBI taxonomy): Eukaryota > Viridiplantae > Streptophyta > Magnoliopsida > Sapindales > Rutaceae > Zanthoxylum > Zanthoxylum bungeanum. Next base: position 48,467 of record SKCR01036897.1, on the reverse strand, counting down.
ATCCCTAGCTTTTTTATTTCGTTGCAATAACCAACGATCCCCTGCGCTAAGTCTTGTTTGAATTACCGGTTCGCTACTACTAGATTGACCTAATGTTCCTAAGTTATATCTTACATTATAATCATTAAATAACTCAATTAAATCATTTCATAATTTCATCATTAATCTAGTAATGTCAATTTCATCTAATATTCCTAAATAACCATAATAAGCTTGTAAAGCACCACTCAAACCTTCTAATTTAAATTAGGATCAAAAACAACAGCAATAAGATAAAGTAAAGGAATTTCTCTAAAATAGTTTAACCATTTTACCTTCATAACAGTAATGGCTTCTAACAAACAATATCATTAGGATCGCTACTGTCAACATGCTCATCGAGAGTGCCAACAATATTTAAACTCTCAAGAAGAAATAAATGTGCTGTAGGATAATAAACGCCGCTAAAAACTAAATTAGCATCATTAAAAACTTTTAAAATATCTAAAAAAATTTCACAAATATCCCATTGACTAGGATAAAGTGTGATATTTTGAACATGTTGAGAAAAAAAACTACATAATGCATCTTTGTATTGAAATGCTTGACATAAAAGAAAATAAGTAGAATTCCAATGTGTTGGAACATCTCTTGAAAATTTAATCGGTTTAATACCATTTATTTTACAAAACTTAGTCCATTCTCTCCTAACTTGAGAATATGACCAAATACAGTTAAGTGCCGTTTTAATTGGATCAAGGAAAGTGATAATAATTTTAGACCGTCTTGCACACATAAGTTGAGGACATGACATGTACAACGAATATGAAAAAACTGACCCCCTAAATTTGGTTGACATATTTCTTTTAAATCATTGATGGATGCAGTATTTGCAGATGCATTATCAAATCCAATTGTTAAAATTTTTTCTCCTAAACCATATTCATCAAAAATTACCTTCATCATTCTATAAATATTATGTGCAGTATGTTGGACATCAAAAACTCTAAATGCAATAAGTTGTTTTTGCATGGTAAATGATGCATCAATCCAATGACAAGTCACACCCATGTATGAGTGTGTTTGCCAATGATCACTCCAAATATCAGAACATACAGAAATACGACCTTTCATCTCTTTAAATATTTCATTTAAAATAATTTTACCATCTTTGTATAATTTAAAAATATGACGTTTTGTTGTGTTTCGAGTCATTCTACATGCAGAGGGTTTAAAGCATTATGCACGTAATTAGTAAAATGAAGTTTTTCACCAAAGCTTAAAGAAAGATGTGCCATACAAGTTAATTTCGCAAATTCTTCTCTATTTTTTGCATCAGAATATTTAAATAAATCTAAAGCACTCGTACCTCTACTTGATGATGCGTACCTGGCCATTTGAGTTTGCGTCGTATCAATGCCAAATTCAACCGGATGATGTTTTTCCATGTGCTTGATCATATTGCCATATCCACCAGAAAATTTGTAGATAACCCCAAAATAGTTGCAAACTGCTCGTTGTGAATCATTCTAGGCGTTCCAAATTAAAATGAATTTTGAAAATATCCGAGGACCGAGCCTTAACTTCTCTTCTCCGTGATTGTGCACTGACACTAGGGCCGCTCTCTTGGGTTGGCATATTTGACATTATGTTCTCAGATGAGCTTGCCATTTTTCGTTTGAGAAATTAGGAAGAAAAATAAGAAAATTGAATAATTGCGAATAAGAGAATTATAGAAAATGAGAGAGTTGAGAATTTGGTTGGTGTGATGAAATTATGAAAAATGAATCCTATTTATAGAATTTTAGAATTTTTTTGATACCAAAAATGCCCCTAAATATAACCGTTTTATTACCGTATTAGGGGTACATTAGTAATTTTTATTTTATATAAAAAATATATTATTTTTAATTTTTTTAATTATTTTTTTTGGCAGGGAGCCGTTGGCAGGGAGCCAAACGGCTCCCTGCATCCCCCAACGGCACTAGCCGTTGGGGGAATTAGGGAATTAGGCCCCCAATGGCTAGTAGCCGTTGGGGGCCGTAGGGTTCCTGTTGGAACCCTACGGTTCCAACAGGAACCCGACGGTCCAATCGGAACCATTCGGTTCCGGTTCGGACCGGTTCGAGTTGGGGTGGAACCCCAACCGAACCGGTCCCATTCCGGGTCGGTTCCGGAACCGGAACAGGAACGGTTCGGTTCCGGTTCGGTTCCGGTTCCGAACCGGAACCGTGGCCGGGTCTACTTGAGAATAGTCATTAACCCTCCAAGAGTTATTATTGCAATTTAGTACTTCTAAAATCTAAGTATAGATTTATGAAGATCCTTCAATTTCATTATCATACTTTAAGGATCTAACCCTTAGTTCTGACAAAGAAATTAAGGAGTCTACTGCGGTAAGTATAATGGATTAATCACTAAAGTTATCATCACATTAATCTTCCAAAGATTATGCTCTACTATTTGCTTAACTCCGGGCTTAGGCATAATATGTTATTTTATCAAATAAAGTAACTTATTATTTTTCCAGGACCATCCTGAAACTTTATTCCCAATTTGAAAATTAAACCATTTAAATACATTTTCCCTAGGATTATGTTTTAAATGTCAATCTTTCAATTTTATCTTGATTTTAATAGTCCAACTATTTAATCAAAGATTTAAGTACTATTTATTATAATGATTACAATAGTCCAACTATTTAATCAACTATAATTTATTAGATTAATATCAATTATATTGATTACTATAATCCAATTATAAAATCAACTATAAATGAATAGTTTGAATACAGTCCAACTGTTTATTAAAAACAACGTTTAAATATTAGTCCAACTAACATTTAATATATTTGACGAATGATATTTGTTTGAGCGCGTATGGCAAGTAATTAAACGAGTATTGCAAATTCAATTCTTGCCTCCAACTATTTTTCGACGAGCCTCTAACCCTCTGTTGAGTACTCGGGAAACCGCGTTTCCTAGTGGGCTAGGATCCCGTTAATATCACACAATCTTGACTTTGGCCAACAAATTGTATGATAATTAACTAGGTAGATCTCTAAGATCGATTGGATCCAATCCAATTCCTAGACCCGGTAGGGGGACATCCAAGTCTGAAACATATATCTTATATATGCCAATACATCCAAGTATTACCTAACCTTTTTCCTCTGAATCAGCTAAGCCTTGGCTTTGGCACAACAAACTTAGTGATCCCAGTTAAGCGCGACCCATTGACCATGGAAAGCTTCGTAATCAATGTCGATACACAAGAAGTGGTCTTGACTTTGGCCAACAAACCACAACTTGGACAAGACACCAATATGGAACAAATCCTTCGTGATTCAAACACATCCTCGACGGACAAAGGCCTTGACTTTGGCCAACAAGCCAATGCCAGTCTCGGATCTTGAGTGAGAATCACTCAATGGAAGGAAAGACGCTTAATATTTTGCGAGGGTTTTTCGAGTGCAAATTGGCAACCAATTTATTATCTTTGTTAAGGTCTCATCATCATACACCCTTAAACATGCATTCTAAACACATAATAAAGCACATATGAATAAAATAATAATGATATGCGGATGGATACTTTACACATTGATCCTAGATCAAATCTCTCAATTTCTCTCTCCCGCTAGCACAAATATTCCTTCTACCCATTACACTACACTTCTAAAGAAACCTCATTTACATTGAGGGGAATAGGTGAGAAGATAATACAAAGAGTATGGAGGTGATAAGGCTGGACACGCAGGTCCAATTAATAAATCAAATGTATTACAACAATTTCTAAAATTGCCCCACCCATCTAATATCCATCCGATATACATTATTCATGCATCACAATCATGTATTCACACAAGCATGTTATCAATCAATCTAATCCAATTAATTAATCTGATAATTAATGACCATCCAATGTTCAAACAACGATTTGATTTTGCTCGAGTCAAACTCGTTTTGCAAATAATTACTTAAAGTACGAATTCTCGAATTAAATTAAACTACATAATTAAATCCAATTCAATTTGTATTTAATAATAATTCGCTTATTTAATTCCAAATTAAATACTACACTTTATTAATGAACTTTTACAACTTAAATTCCAATTTAATCGTTACGGGTCTCAAAGCCTGATTAACATCCAACGTCAATTTAATTTAAGTCCAATGGGCTTTTAATTAATTTCTTAAGGCGTGGACTTTTGGTCAACTCAAGTCGAACCCAATAACCAAAATCCAATCCGGGAGTTACCCCATAAGCCCATAAATCAATTTAGGCCCAATAAAACTTTAAAGGTCCATTAAGTCGCATTTGGGCTTTATGAAGGCGGTTTTGGGCCCAATTGGATCCAATCCATTTGGCCTAAACCTAACTTGGTACAACCAAGCCCAATAAGCCCATTTACAACATAACAAACCCAAATCCAATTTTAAGCCCAATTTAATTAAACCATAAAAATCCAATTTCATAATTTAATTAAACAAAGTGCATTACATAATTAATTACCCAATTAACATTTCTAAAACATCAATTAGCCTAATTAATCATGCTATATTACATCAATTAGTGTCCAACATATTTTGATCAAAAATCAAACTCATATACCATGCTACATGTCTCGGCCAAATGGGAAATTTATGCCCAAATCAAATTCAATCCAATTAAATTCAATTCAACATTAAATCAATATCCCCAAATGATTTCCAACACACCCAATGAATCAAAAAATCAAAATCCAAGACAATTTAAGGCTTCTCTATTTTCGGCCAAGCCTCCAAAATTGGGGAAAAATGTTCCAAACACATTTTCATCAAATTGATCTAATCAATCATCAATTAAACATCAATTAAACATACTAATTCATCCAATTTCATTATACATGCTCAAAATCAATTTTGCCCAAATTGTAAAAAGTTGCATTAAATGCAACCAACTACTTCCATCACACTTGTGACAAGTTGATGTAAGTTAGTGGGTCCCACGACTTTGAATTCAAAATTCAAGTTGGTTTACACAACACACTTTGGGCCCGATTTCATTTAATCCGATTAAACGAATTTTCTGTCGCAAAATAATTAAATCCAATTTAATTAAAAAATAATGCCTAGCAAAATTATTACGAAAGTCGCTTACGAATTAATTCCAAATTAATTCGTTTGCTTGAATTAAAATCCAATCTTAATTTCGTATTGAAATCTAATTTCAATTAATATATATGATATATTATTTTAGCCCAAATAAGAAATTAAATAGTAAAATCCAATTTAACTATTAAATTTACTTTGCCGATTAATTCCAAATTAATCGTGTTCTCTCTTCTAGAAGAATTTAATCCCAGATAAATTCTCGCCGTAATTAATCCCAGATTAATTTTCTCTCTCATAATTAATCCCAGATTAATTTTTTTCGAGTCAAATTTCATCGGTGAATCTTTGGGAAGCGACCTAAGAGATCCCTGGATATGTTGGCAGTAAATACGGTCATCGGATTATCCGAACACGTGCGTAACTGGTACCACCTTCTTACCGATTTACAAGACATGGTTGGCTTCTAGCAAAGCACCGTGCCTACCCACTTCTCCAGAAATATTCAACGAGGAATATATAATATTTATCAAGAGTAGTATACAATGTATTGCGTAATACGATCCAGTATCAGATGTCACATGTTGGGCCTAAGGCTGGAATTGTGTCTGCCCCGTACGAAGCAGATATCAGATCACTAGCAACTAGTCTCTGTAATCGGACTATCATGACCTAGTCATACTATCCTAATAGTTGTAGCATTTAAGAGTACTAGCTTTGTATCCTATGTGATCATCATCTCCATATGACTGAAGTGATACTTCCATCTTGACATCACACCCAATACACTACGATTCTCAGTATACCCAGAAGAGGCGTACACAGAACCTGTTAAAGCTCAGAACGACCAAAACCAAAGTATACTGATTATCGTAAATATTAGCGATGCAGTCTCATGTTAAGACCATATATACCTAAACTAGTGCTCGGGAGTGGGAAAACATCCACCCCACTGTCGTGTGTTATATTAGCTGGAAAGAATAATTTTTGGTTCAATACCACAAAGTCTTCTAAGCTATATCTCATTACCGACAGATACTAGTGTAGGCTAGACTCACAAGTTCAATCCCTAAACCTTTTAGAGATTAATGTCACACACAATTTTGTTTTATTTTTCTTCTTTGTTCTTCTTTTGTTTCTAAGCAATTTGAGAGGATTTGGAGAGGAGAAGATGGAGACTAGGGTTAGAGAATGAGAGATTTAGGCAAAAATGAAAAAAAAATCATAGTATACCTAGGTTTATTAGTTTCTAAAAACAAAACAAACATTTCCCTTTCTCCTCCTATGATAATCGGCCATATCGTTATTTTTCCATTAATTTTGTACCAATTATATTAACTTTCCATAAAGAAAATATATGTTACAAAATTGAATAGTTAACCCCCAATCAAATGGTGTAACTTCCAAAATAACGCCAAGGGTTTCCAAAACCTAAAAATTTGAATTCCTAATCTGACCTTACATTAAATAAATTTGGAATTCCTACTTTGACCTTATATAAATTATATCTTATATAATTTAATACATGCGTTTAAATATCATATATTTAAAAAAAAACATATATTAACTTTTTATATAGAGTTTCAAGTGTGACAAAATAATATTATTAATCATATTAATAATATTTATACTTTTGCGAGTATATAATTGGACTATCCAATTATACAAAATCCGCTATAGTATATCGAGCTAGCACAGGGATCAATTGGACCTACGGTTCCGAGCTCGAATAATCTCGAAATTTCAATTAAGCTCTTAATTAAATATTCCGAATTATTAACTTCGGGTTATTCCACTAAAACCCCAAAGTTGCACGTTTGTTGCCGCAGATGATTTATTAAGCTGAACCAAGTCGGTGTCCATCGATATAGTCATTGCATATGAATTGACCCTTCACAAGTATCTCGTAATTAGAACCGAGTCATAATGTATGTTATCCCCTCAAATTATTTATAACCTAAGTACCATTGATTCTCTAATGAATGATTTATTCATAACCATTATGAATTTTAATCTTTCTATTCATAATAGAAAGAGTTGAGCACTCTAAATGTTCAAGTACAGAATCAACCTTGAAGGAAGATATTCATCTACTTCTCGTAAGAATGAGTGAACTCTATATCTATGTAAAACTTTCCCAGCTACGCAACAGAACATGCCCACAAAGTACGTAGCTATTGGTCGGGATTGCTACACTAACCTCACTTTTGTAAATCAAAGGACATAGTCTGCCATGCAGGAATTCATAGTACCCTCAGGTTTAAGATCAATACATATATGACCCATCTAATAGATCGAAATGACTTTCTTTGTTTAACGGATATTATAAGAATATCATTTCTATCTGGATCCAGTCTTATATGATCACATCATACAAGGTGCATTCATTCTCATGTCTCTACATGGACGATCCCGGATCAAGATCGCCAGACAACTATAGAATGGACCGCAGCTATAGATAAACCATAAACAAAGTACCCGCTTTGTTTGCTCTCTATGAACTATTTAAGATTACTAACTTCATACTTAAATCCTCTTGTGTATGACACTCATACACTAAGTCTGAAGGCACATAAGTAATCTAGGGTATTCAAGATAATTTATAATATGCGAAATTTAAACAAACACTTTGATAAATGAATAATGCATCATTTTATTTCAAAACATATAAAGCTATTTACATTACATGTAGCTCTAGGGCATACATCCCAACAGATTCTTTTTGACATTGGTGTAGCATCTATTAAGAATCTTTTGTGAGTCGTTCAGTTTTTATCAGATATAAACACCTACATGTCTATACGAGTCTCCAAGACTCATGGTTCATTAATAATCTATGATTGGAATCCAATATTCTAATATACGACATGTACCGGTCTCAACGGGTTTACTTACTGATCAAGTAATGTAAACATTGACCAGGAACTGTTGAAGAAATGATACTGTTATGATAAAACTCAATATCGATTGTGAAGATTTTGTAACTGTATTGTAACTATCATTCTTAGGTCAATTACATATTTACTATATATAAATAAATGTTATATAATAGAAATTATTTTTTTGTTCATAATAAAATATTTACATAAGCATTTAGAGGGAAATACATAAGAAAATTGGCAATCCGAGCACCAACCCTAACACACACAACTGAAACAACACATTCATATGAGCTGGCTTACACATATAATGCTCGTACGAGACTTATTACCTATTTTGGAATATGTATGGGATGAATGTCGTCCGAACGGATTCCTAACCAGCTCGGCCACTACACCACAAAATTATCAACCAACTGAACATACACACATGCGCACATATCACGTAACATAACTCATAGCATGATTTCTTATATGCAACCACATATATGACACAAATTCCAAGTCAAGTCATCATCTGAATACTCATATATATATATATATATATATATATATATATATATATATATATATATATATCTCAAACATATGAATATACACCTCAGTTCGAATTCGGATACCATACCATATAATAATCCTCATGTCTTTTACTTATCGATCAAACATACTTGGTTTCTAGAATTCTTATCAGAAAATATTCCTGGAATAGAAACTTATCAGTTAAGACATATTCATTCATAAAACGCATCATTTCCCTAATGTACCTTAACCATTCAGAAAAAGCTTATCCTACATCAATTTCTTATCACTCTTAATCACCCAAATACCACATAGACAAACCGCATATATCAGTTAATAATAAACTTATCAAAAGGTCGTACACATACACATGCTTATACAAATCAGAAACCATAACTTTTTCCATTTACCGATTTTATATACTCAAGTTATATATATCTTATCATCACATATATATGCAATTTCGAATATCCATACTCATATATTTACGTATACATATACATATTCAATACAGGTTTATAAAGTTACATTACTGAACACATGTATATAGACATTAATCTCATCGAATATTTCATTTCATATCATAGCAATAACCAGAATCCATACATGTGGTGGTCGATTAACTTAACTATACATAATCTTGAACTTTGTTCTCAAGACCATCTCTTAACTATCATCGTCTTATCCTAAACACTTCAGTCATCTCTATATATATATACACATATTTAAAAAACAAATCAAGTATTCATCTCATGACTTACTTAACTTGCTTCGCAAGCACTTTAGGTCCTAGTCAAATCTGTCAAAATAAATGGAGAAATGCCATTACAATCGCGATTTTAGAGAATTCTTGACTTTACTATGACAACTTCTGGATCTTTTCTGATAGATTAAGTCTGATTTCAATGATTTTAGTTCTATTATTCTTAAAACATCATTACAAACTAATTCATGCCACTAGTTAACTTGGATCCTCAGTTTACGTGTTTTTGGGAAAATCTTCCGATAAAATTTCCACAAACGGTAGGGAAGGGTCCTGAACCCTTCGAACCTATACGGATTTATCTATACATTATCATATCATCATATATATCCCATATCTATCTTTTCTCTTAGGATAACTACAATACACATTAAACCCAGTTTTTCCGGAAACTAGCATAATCTATCGGATCAATCTAACTCGTTTATGTTCACCCGGATTCTACCAAATACACATAATCAATATACTCATGCTCAAAAAATTAAATTCATACAATTACACTACTCTACAAAGCTACTGGAAACATCCAAACATTTAACGCAAAACTTGAAATTAGCAAATTTTTATCGAGAGGTCTTACCGAGATTTCGAGGGCATATACGGACTCCAAACGATCCCACGATTGCATTGAAATATATGAAATTTAGATCAGAGTTACTGTTCACTCAATGGTCACTAGTCACCACTGATTCTCCTTCCCCGGTTCAAAAGATCCGGTCATAAGGGCATGATTGGGTCATTTGTTGAAACACAAGAAGTTTGTAAAGATACAACAGAGAATCGCCACTCTCTTGGATAATATTTTCTTATAAGAGTAGTATTCCATTTCACGAGTTGATATGTATGATCAGTGCTTGAGACTGTGGCCACAGCGGAAGAATTATGTGAGATTCTTGGGTTAGCATGATTCATGACACTATCAATATCATACATTTGACCATATGGGTAGACACTTTCCGTACCCTAGGTCAATAGGTGGGGAACATTAAGGCGATGGACCATATCATATGTAAATCGCATACAGAATGGGTATATATAACTTTCCTTCTCATTTGGGGGCCTTGGCATGTCGCTAGATGTCAACCTTGGTCATTGAAATCGAATGACCATCTGATCGGAAGATAATTTATGTTTGATTAAATTATCACGATTCATTTCATGTCCAACTTGAGGGGAACCCAAAAGGTCACACACAACAAAGTAGAAATCAATGGTTAACAGTGCACAATACAAATATAACAGCATATATGATTGTTGTAGGAATTGTTCATAAATGGTTCAATGTGTTTAATTATTGAACAGATCATTTATGAGGTTCCATAGTGGCTTAGGGATTGGTGAATGACGATAGGGGCACTTTGGGAATTGGAATAAAAAAAATAAAAAAAATAATATTCACGTGAATAGTAATATGAATAGTAATATTAATAGTAAAATATATATTTTTTAATTTGTTTTGAATTCCAATTCGGCCCAAACTCTTATTAGGGTTTTATAATCTCATTAAACCACTAAATTAAGATCCAATGGCTAAGATTAAATTAGCTTTTATCCCACATCGGATTCTTAATTAATTTTGTTGTCTTTGGAGCACTATATAAACCCAAAGAATTCTTCACAAATTTGACACACCCAAACCTTTCATATCTTGGGTTTATATAAGTTAGTAACTCTAAATTTTAAGAGTAAGCCACTGATTTTTTAGGATCCTTAAGTCTAATTGACTAGAGGAACCTCGAGTTAAAAGTTTTGAGGTATTTTCCAAGGCTAGCACCAAGGGCAAAATACTCGTGCACTCAAGGCGTAGTCTTGCCGTTGAGTTTTTGGCTTGGGTGTGTGCATATTTGGAGGCCACACAATTGGGTGGCTCTTTGGAACGTGGAAGAGCTTGTTGAGTTCGAGAAAAGCTTGTAGATTGGAGAGAGGACTGGAGGAGTCTTCGGTTCAAGTAAGTCTTTTTCTTTCTTTATTTTAATTAGAGTTCTTATGATAGTTTGCATATTTAGGTTTATGTTCTTTGCATGTTTTATGAGTTTTATGCTTAGAATATATAGTAACATGCCTAGGCTTGTAGAATAATAAAAACAAATGGGTCTTGGGCAAAGGGAAATCGGCATAATAATTTTGATTTTCCGTTGCGCACTCGCGTCCGCTTCCCAACAGAGTAATCAAAGGTAAACAAGATAATTTAGAATATGTGATATAAAACAAACACTGTGATAAATGAATATTGTATTTTTTTATTTCATAAAATATAATTATGTTACATTACATGAAGCTCTACGACATATATCCCAACAGATGGGATCCCCGTATTTGAGGTCAAAAGATTACTGGCGACTAGAGGCGCAATCTTGAATTGAAATAAATAGGAAATACGTGTCTTTAGGCACAGAGTAGGTGTCGAGATTCTTTGGAATGAAATTTTGAGAGATTATCGAGAAGAAAATCGCCGGAGGTAGTCTTGGATGGACGGAGTTTTTTTGGGGCCCTTACATAATTTTTTTCAGTATCGGTAGATTAAAAAGAAGAAGAAACCTGCCATTTTATAATCCCTAAGAATGTTCGGCCGGAAATGCCCTATAACATATCCGGCCGAAAATGACTAAATTATCATGTCGAACATTTTCCAATAGATATGAGGAAAACTATTATGGCACTAGACTTGGATCATAGAAGGAGAAAAACTCTCAAATGAAGTAAAGACCTTTGTTAGTATACCCAAACTAGTTGGATAAATTTGGAGACTAGCGGGTATATCTACTATCATAAAAATGAATGAACCCCAACCAGCAAAACGAATCGAGAGACCAACGGATCTTTTTACTATCACAACAGGGAATGAAACTCAACCAACCGAATGAATCAAGAAACCAGCGGGTTTTTCTACTATCATAATATGGAATGAATCATAATCAGACGAATGGATTGGGAGGCCTGTGGGTCTATCAATCGGGAATGCATCTCAACCAACCGAATGAATCATAGGACCTACGAGTACATCTACTCTCATAGCCGGGAATGAAGCCTGGGGTTGAAACATCTCCACACCACCAATCGAATTGAAAGAGGGCCCGATGGCCCATCTACTAACAAACAAACTGCAACAAAGCTAAGTAAGTCTGGTGATATCAGAAAAATCAGGTAAGTAAAAATGTGTAAGTAGACACTGTATTTTTATGCATAGCCCAATGATGAGTCTTTTAAGGGGATACAGTCTGAAACATGGAAAGTTACAATGATGAATGCTAGAAGGGAATGAGACTCCACGGAATATAACCAAAAGCCAGCCGAAGAGCACCTATGTCCGGCCTACCTTCTCTCAAGACCAGAAACATTGGCCGATATGCACCTAGAACCCTAAATCCAGTCGGATGTTCGACAGTTGTCGGTGAGTGTTCTGATTGTCAATCTCTGCAATCACTGGATCTAATTAATGTCTAGTCGGATATGTAATTAAAATACATGTCTGACCAAATATAAAATTAAAATATATGTCCAACCAGACATGTATCGAGTTGTAATCAGTTGTGCAGATCTTCAGTTACCGAAATCACGGACTTGATTATGTCTGGTCGGACATATATCTCAAGATATACATCCAGCCGAATATGAATTAAGTTATAGTTGATGATGTATATTAACAATCATGGAATTTGATTCATTCTTTTCAGCCACATCCTAACACTATAAAATGAGACATTCATCTTTCACAAAAGCTAGCTTCTTCTGTCGGTAGAGAGTGAAGATAAAAAGAGAGAACCCTCTGAGATACTATAATCTTGAGAGTTTGAGAATATGGAAAAACAGAGAAGAAACCTTAGAAAATCTGGAGTTACTCCCTTCTAGCAAACAACCCAACGGTAATCTGACTTCCAGAGGTATCTACTAAACTAACAACAATTAAAGGTATGGCTTGAGGGCATATTCATTTTTTATGTTCACATTTTTTAGTATCTTGTTCTGACATAGTCTTTCCAGCCCGACATGATACATGTCCAGTCGGGCATGTACTCCTTCATGTTTGTTTTCGGTTTATCATTAAATAAAAATACGCATTTAATTATTTACTCCATTGTTTTGTATATTATTATACATGTTCTTCTTTTTGCTTGTATGCATGTTTCTGTTTATTTTCTGATCCACGAGAGATATCATACATTCGGCCAGACATTAATGAACATATATGGATCTTCAATACCTCAAAAAGATATGTAACCTAATCTTTTTACTTATTGTTTACTACATTACATGATGTGTTTTTTCGGTGTAGTTATCATTTAATATTTGAGGTTCTGCTTATTCTAGTATTGTTTATTATTGCAACTGTTGTGTTAATGTGATTTTGTGCAGTATATCCGTCTAGACTCCCAGTAAGTCTGGTCGGATATTAGTATCATAGTTTATATCCGGCCTACAATAAACTATATTCGGCCAGGCCTCAGAGAGGCCAGGACGATGAAATGCATGCTTCGATTTATTTCATCACTATTTTATCAAGGCTGTAATAATTTATGGATATTTACTCTATATTTTTTAATAATTCACGTTTCCGCATTTTATGCCATTAAACTAGATTTGTGTGTTCTTGTATTATAAGATATGGGATACCTCCTTCGAGCGTAAATATTCTACTAGCATCAGTAAGGGACCGTTTCGAACCCAATCGGGCTTAATATATGCCCTTCCGAGGGGTGTAATGCGACCTTAAATCATTCTTGATGTCTCATATCGAGTGACGACTCCCTTACTCTCTGGTTAATCCCCGCACGGGATTATCGGTATTCTCAACAGGCTACAAACCCAACAGTGTAATGGTTGCCGATATCATAGGCGTAGTGGTAAATCTCGCTTCGCTCCTACAGTATCCCTAATTTTGATAAAATTGTCATTGTCACACACTGCAAAAGTCTACCAAAGTAAGTATGACTGTAGACATTATATTTTTACGCATAGCACGTTATTGAGTCTCGTATATGGGAACCACTTGAAAATTTAGAAAATTTGCAAGGTTAAACGTCGGAAAGGAAAAAAACTCTAGAGAATTCAGAAAACAATAAACTTCCGACCAAACATCACCTATGTCTGGCCAGACCTCTCACAGACACTAATATCAGGCCAAGCATCTCCTATATCCAGCCAGATCTATCTCATGCATAAATAGCCAGTCGGAGATCACCTATGCCTAGCCAGACATCTCTCAGCCTACCAGATATATATTAGAAATCTTAAATCTGATCGGACATAATGTACCTGCTAGTTATCCTATACAATAATTGGATTATACAAAACAGTTAAAGAATTTATGTCAACATTTATTTTATTTTTAATACCCATTATTATCTTGTTAAACTGATGCCTATAAAATGCAGTGAATGGGAACGAAGTGGGGGACATAGAACAGTAAGAATTAACAAAATGAGTTGAAAGTATGGATAATTAATAGATAAAATGAAATGAGTTTGTAACGACCGAAAATCTCAACTACTGTTACGCTGTGGGACGAGTGTTATATAACATAAATTATGTTTGGATATGTACACACTCATGAAATGATTTGTGGACAATCGGTAAATTCCTCGAAATTTCAATACGAAACTGTATAAAATTCTACTCCGGACAGTCCATGTTATTTGGGTTATACCTTTCTCATATGAACTCTGATTTTTATGAATTTTATATCGTCGGAAAGCTAGGATCGAGCCTACAACTTTCTGTTGGACAATTACGACCCATAGCATCACTGTTTGTAACAGATATGGTGTTCTTTGTACAATTAACTATGTGACAAAGGAAATTACTCTTTTATCATTTTGTAATTGGATTACTTGAATATAAAAATGATAAAAGTCCCTATGATTAGTACCGGATTAAAAAGATATGAGACATTATTAATCCACGAAAGGTTTAATCATTAAATATCCCTAGTCGTAGTATTATCGAGACTGGACATCGATAATGCGGAATAGGCTAGAATTTCACTTGTGCGCGTTATGGAAGCTTAACGGCATAGTTCTCATATATTTAAGTATAGGATGCTTGTGCAAGTGTGATAGGAGGTTCTGTTAGCCGTTTGATTGGGAACAGCTTCGCTCTGGATAGACCCATCGGAATCCCATTGGTAGTATGACTATGTGTCTATGGGAATCTGAATCATGGTAGGTGTATTTGGTCTTAACTTGAGACTTGCATCGCTAATACTTACGATAATCAGTACGCTTTGGTTTTGGTCGTCCGGGGCTTTAACAAGTTTTGTGTACGCCTCTTCTGGATTTACTGAGAATCGTAGTGTATTGGGTGTGATGTCAAGATGGAAGTATCACTTCAGTCAAATGGAGAATATGATCACACAGGGATACAGAATTAGTAATCTAATATGCTGCAGCTATCGGGATAGTATGACTAGGTCATGATTATCCGATTAAAGATACTAGTTGCTTGTGATCCGATATATGCTTCGTACGGGGCAGACACAATTCCAGCCCCAGGCCTAGCATGTGACATCCGATACTAGATCGTAATTCGCAATACATTGTATACTACGCCTAATACATATTATATATATATATATTCCATGTTGAATATATTTCTGGAGAATTGGGTAGGCACGGTGCTTTGCTAGAAGACAACCATGTCTTGTAAATCGGTAAGAACGTGGTACCGGGTACGCACGTGTTCGGATAGTCCGATGACCGTATTTACTACCAACATATCCAGGGATCTCTTGGGTCGCTTCCCAAAGATTCACCGATGACATTTGACTTGAACAGAATTAATCTTGGATTAATTATGAGAGAGAAATAATTAATCTGTGATTAATTGCGATAAGAATCTTTCTGGGATTAAATTTGTTTAGAAGAGAGAACGCGATTAATTTGGAATTAATCGGCAAAATAAATTTAATAGTTAAATTAGATTTTACTATTTAATTTATTTAATTGGGCTAAAATAATATATCAGATATATTAATTGAAATTGGATTTCAATGCGGAATTGAAATTGGATTTTAATTCAAGCGAACGAATTAATTTGGAATTAATTCGCAAGTGACTTTCGTAATAATTTTGTTAGGCATCATTATTTAATTAAATTGGATTAAATTAGGTCGCAACAGAAAATTCATTTAATCGGATTAAACGAAACCGGGCCCAAAGTCGTAAGAAGAAGGAAAAATAAGAAAAGCCACCATGGAAGACTTAAAGGATGAAGGAAATCAAGGAAATGAGATCATCGTAGGAACTGGATCATTCTCCGAAAAAGTGAAGTATCAACAACCAGATCTTAAAATCAGTGAGTGGACACTCTTTTCTTAAGTTGATTATATATTATGAATTTTTTAAAATATCAGACTTACTTTTTTATTTTTAGGGCGTTAGCCAAGTTCACTTTCAATAATATTTTGATTGAGCATGTTTTGAGAAATGGTTTAGAAAATAGATGTTTTCAAAGTATGACTTTATGTTTTCGAGGCATGGGGGAAAAACCACCTCAGTATGTAACTTGACACATATATGGAATTGACGGACTCAGAGATCGTATGCACATGCAGTTCAAATACCCATATATCCTAAATTCAGAGCCTGTAGGGTAGCATAGATCTGCACCCCCGATTCTAGTTCACTGGCTTGGGGGACGGTGATACGTAACGCCCCAATATCATGGATTTTCACTCTTGGATCTAGTTAGGCGTATGAGGGATGACGATACGTAACGCCCCAATGCGTCAAGTTTTCCAGAGACAGTTTTCAGAAACATATATTTTAGAAATAGTTTTCAGAGATAGATTTATGTGCCATGTTTTCAAAGAAAAGGTTTTCAGAGATATAGATTTTAAAAATGAAAGTTTATAAAAGAATTTTAGAAGGAAAATTTAGTTTTACAAAAAAGAATCAGAGTTTTACACATAGAAAAGCTTTTTTTTCAGAAACGTTTTACAGGAAAAGTTGTGTCTTCAGATAAGGAAATAGTTTTCATAAAAATATGGTTTTCTAGTGACAATTTTGTTTTCAAAACCAAGAGTTTTCATAATAGTACATCAGTTCTTGTTTTAATCGTCCACTCACTTAGATCGTTCAAATGATCTAACCCCCCATTACTTATTTTACAAGTTTACTCATAGGAAAAACTCGGGAGGATGGATACTGATTATTGGTTTCTAGGGTGGTCCCAAGATCAATATAAGCATAGAAATATAATGAATACACAAGGAAGAGTGGCGGAAACACACTTACATTGAACGGCTTTTGGATGTGATGATCAACAAAACTTTTCTCCTTGCACTTTGATGGATTCGGCCAAGGCTTGAATTTTTTGAAGATGTTCTATAAGCTCCAAGCTTTAAATGGATCCCAAGATCTTAGTTCGGTTTCCCTAACACCTTGTATGGATTCCTTGAATGTGCTAGCAAAAGATGAAAGAAAACAATTCCCTTTCTTCTTTGGAGAGTTATGGTTTTGCTGGTTTTGGGAGAGAGAGTTTGTTTTTGTTTTTCAACTTGTTTTTCCTAAAAATCGATAATGAAAAAGCTATACCAAAATTTGGTATATGATTTCCAAAATCCAACACCAATTTTTGGCTTCAAAATGGCATTAAATGCCCACACCAACCAACATCATGAATAGTGACTGCATGTCACTCACCAAAAAGGTGACTTGACATCTATCACTAAAGTGACAAGTGATGTGACTCGCGATGTGACTTGCGGCCGCACTTGATTCAAAATCAGAGTGGCGTCGCAAACACATTCCGAGCTCGGTTTTGTTAATTCCGAATTAATGAATTTTCCGTTGCGTCGTAATTAAATCAAATTTAATTAAATAATCATGCCTAGCAAAATTACTATTCACATCGCTTGCGAATTAATTCTAAATCAATTCGTTAGCCCGAATTAAATCTAATTTTAATTCCGCATCGAAATCCAATTTCGTATAATATATCGAATATATAATTTTATCGATTAATTCCAAATTAATCGTTCTCTCTCTTCAAATAGTACTTTATCCCAGAAAAAGTATCTCCGCTATTAATCCCAGATTAATAAAGTTCGAATCATACGTCATCGGTGAATCTTCGGGAAGCAACCCAAGAGATCCCTGGATATGTTGGCAGTAAATCCGGTCGTCGGACTATCCGAACACGTAGTACCTTGTACTACGTTCTTACCGATTTACGAGACAAGGTTGGCTTCTAGCAAAGCGCCATGCCTACCTAATTCTCCAGAAATATTCTTAATGGAATATATAATCTATGTCAGGCGTAGTATACGTAGTATTACATATCTCGTGGTCCAGTATCTGATGTCACATGCAAGGCCTGGGGCTGGAATAGTGTCTGCCTCGTACGAAGCATATATCGGATCACATGCAACTAGTCTCTTTATTATCGGATAATCATGACCTAGTCATATTATCCCAACGGTTGCAACCTTTTAGAGAACCAGTTTTGTATCCCTGCGTGACCATCATCTCCATATGACTGAAGTGATACTTCCGTCTTGACATCACACCCAATACACTACGATTCTCAATAAACCCAGAAGAGGTGTACACAGAACCTGTTAAAGTCCTGGACGACCAAAACCAAAGCGTATTGATTGTCGCAAGTACTAGCGATGCAAATCTCAGGTTAAGACCAAATACACCTACCCTGATACGGACTCCCATAGACATATAGTCATACTACCAATGGGATTCCGTGGGGTCTATCCAGAGCGAAGCTGTTTTTCGTACCATCGGTAAAACACAACCTCCTACCACACTTTCATAAGTATCCAATACTTAAATATATGAGAACTATGCTGTTACGCTTCCATAACACGCACAAGTGCGATACTAGTCTATTCCATATTATCGATGTCCAGTCTCGATAATACTACGACTAGGGATATTTAATGATTAAACCGTCATGGATTGATACTGTCTCATATCATCTCAATCCGGAACTAATCATAAGGACTTTCATCATTCACACATTTAAGTAATCTAATTACGAAATGATAAAAGACAATTTCCATTGCAACATAATTAATTTGTACAAAAACACAATGTCTTTTACAAATAGTGACGCTATGGGTCATAACTGTCGAACACTGATGAGCGGAAAATATATCAATATTTACCGCCCATTTTACCTAATATTTTGGTTAGTTTTTCGTGTTTGATGAACGTTTTGATGTGTTTTAGTTTATTTTGTTGATAAAATAAAATCGGGACTTAATAGAATCAATCAGGACGAAATATGGAACAAATAAGGGCAAAAACTAGACTTGAGATTTTGATTTTGGAGATTGGAAATATAAAATGGCGTTCTAACGAAGTACAATTTCAGAAATTCCAATTTTGCGCAATGTTCGTATTTTGGCCATAACGTTTTACTCTGATATCGAATTGAGGTGATTAAAGTTCTAGATTAAAGAAGATTCAAAGATCTACAACTGTGACGCTCGTAGGAATTTCGAATTCTGAAATTTTCATGACCGAAATTAATGAACAACCTGAAATTGTGTTATGTTTAATTACTAAAGTCATTATCAAAAAAATTAAATAAAAATAAAAATTGTCAAACTTCCACCAAATATGCAAGCATGTTTGGTGTAGCGTTTTGTGCCATGTTTGGTGCCATGTTTGGTGGAGTGTTTGGTGGAAGCCTTTTCGTTTCCTATAAATACCAAGCCATTTCATTTGTAATTCTCATGTTTTCCTTAGGTTTTTGTAAGTAATTTAAGGATTGCATCTTGTTTGTTTATTTTTTGTAATTTAAATTATGTATTTTTATTTTCAGTAATAGTAATAGTTTATTTTCTTTTCTTTTCTTTTATGTTTACTAGTTAAATTTCTGCTGGGGGAAGGGTGAAGTTTTTATTATTTTAGTTTAGATTAATCTCCATTAATTATAATATGGAAATTATAATTTAATAATATGGACAAAAGGTTATACCGCCTTAATGGATGGTTTTATTTATTTGACATAATGTGACACCGCCTATATGGTCGGTCTTTAGGTGACAGATGATTACCGCCTATATGGCTGGTTTATGGACAAATATTAACACCGTATTTATGGTCGGTTGGACTTAATTGAAAATCTGACTTAATGAGGATACCACCAGTATGGTTGGTTGGTAATATCACTGATACTTTTTATATTATAATAAGGTAGATTTCTAAATTAGAAATAGTAAAGGTGGATCCCCTAACCCCAGTATTTTATTTTTATTCGAGGGAAGTGAAGAAACACAATATTCATAAGCTTAATAATTGATTCAATTATATAATGGGTAATTCTTTAGGTTGTTTATTGAATCTTAAGCTTAATGCTTCTTGTTTCCTGATCACCAATAAAATTGATTTGGTAAACTTAAAATGAACTTGACGAATGTATTTTAGGTTTCAGCCTTAGATTCAATAGCCCACGATCTTCCTTACGGATAGATAACCCTTTAATAGATTTCCTTACATGATAGACATATACCTGTCGGGCGAGGGTAGCCACTAGTGGAACTTGAACTTAATGAATTCAGGTAACTTGATTAACATAGAAATATGATTAATTGGGTTATTTGGGTGTTTGCATCTGACCATCGACAGAGGCTTTTGCATATCTTCGTGTTCCAGGTTAGCAAACTGATTTATTACACATATATAAGATAATCAATCCATCATTAGAATAATATTGTGTAGAGTCACGACCCTAGATATTTGTGTCTTTTGTTATTTTCCTTAGTATTTTATTTTGTGTTTTTATTTATTTATTTATTCAGCAAATCCACATTCAACCAACCAAACGTAATCATTCATTTCTCCCTATAAATAGATACATGTAAATAAATAGTATCAATAATTAATAATAATAGTAGGAATTAAGTCATGGGATCGATATTTTCATACTACTTGAATGATACGTGCGCTTGCGTTATACGCGTATGATTACGCCGGTCAAGTTTTTGGCGCCGTTGCTGATGACTTATTTTTCTTGAGTTATTAATTTTGAAGCTATCTAATTTACTTGTAACTAATATTTTTTTTATTTGTAATTTTTATTTCCTTCTTTTATTTTTCAGGTGGTTGACATGGATCTTTATTGGGAGATAGAAATATTACGAGCTTTACTAGAAGAAGATATACCCCAAATCAGGGAGAACAGTCTGATTTTCTTAGGCCTGTTGTCCAGCCCAATAATTATCACTGGATGTCAAAACCAAGCAATACTGCATTTGCTCAACTGAACGCAATGGAGAGATGTGTGATATGCGATGGTAACCCCCCGAGCGATCAATGCATATACCTTTCAGAGTGGCAGAACTATCAGAATCATTCCAGGTACGAAGAACCAGCATATTTCACTGAACCTTATTCTCCATCTTATCCACCATCCACCTACGATCTTCATCAAGAACCATAACCATCAGAGGAAGATCAGATGATTGACATGCTCAAAGATTGGTTCAAGAAACAAGACGAAAAGTTGGATACAATGCTTAAAACATTCCAGAATCAATTCGAAAGAATTCAGAGACAATCAGCATCCATTCAGAGACTGACAGATCAAACGAGACAATTAACAGAAAACCAGAGCTACATACCTCACTTAATATTTTCAAATGAAACTGATGAAGCCTTCGAGTACCCAGAGTTTCAAAATGACACCTTAACAGTGTTGGGTTCTCTAAGAACATGCCAAGGATCTATTTAAGCATAAAATATGTGAATACTCGAAGTAAGATTGCGGAAAAAATACTTACAACGATCGGTTATATGGATGCGTAGACAACAAAAATTTACTCCTTTGAGAAGTGCTTCAAGTTTTCTTTGATTTGTATGGTTGAGCTCCAAGCTAAGATTCTTGAATTCCAAACTCAATGGGAAAGGTTTCCCTATCACCTTTGTTGACCCTTTTAAGTGTTAGCTATGGAATCATTTTGCAACAAAATTACCCTAAGAATGAGAGCAACTCTCGGCCAAGATAGAGAAGAGAAAAGGGAGAGTGGTTCACGGTGAAGAGAGGAAAATGAGAGTAAAAATGTGTTAAGTTAATTTGATTTTCCAAAATAAAAAGTCATATACCAAATCCAAGATTTTGTAAAGGTCACTCAACCAATGAAAATAAAATAAGGAAGTGTGTAAATCAAGCCATCACCAACTAACAACTTCCATCAAATAAAGTGATGAGATTTTCTTGTGATGTGACTTGATGTGGGCCCCACTTTAATTCAAAATTCGAGTGAGCCCGCAAACACATTCCGGGCTCGGGTTCGTTAATTTCGAATTAACGAATTTTCTGTTGCGACTTAATTAAATCAAATTTAATTAAATGATAATGCCTTGCAAAATTATTACGAAAGTCGCTCGCGAATTAATTCTAAATTAATTCGTTCGCCCGAATTAAAATCCAATTTTAATTCCATTATGAAATCTAATTTCATTTATTATATCGAATATATTATTTTATCGATTAATTCTAAATTAATCGTTCTCTCTCTACTAATCAAATTTTATCCCAGATAAATTCTCTCCGCAATTAATCCTAGATTAATTTTCTCTCTCATAATTAATCCCAGATTAATTCTGTTCGAGTTATACGTCATCGGTGAATCTTTGGGAAGCGACCCATGAGATCCCTGGATATGTTGGCAGTAAATCCGGTTATCGGACTATCTGAATTCGTGGGTACCTGGTACCACGTTCTTACCAATTTACAAGACATGGTTGGCTTCTAGCAAAGCATCGTGCCTACCCAATTCTCCAGAAATATTCTTTGAGGAATATATAATCTTTTTTAGGCGTAGTATACGTAGTATTGCGTATTGCGATCCAGTATTGGATGTCACATGCTAGGCCTGGGGTTGGAATAGTGTCTGCCTTGTGACCGACGTAATCTCACGCGTATAACGTAAGCGGACGTATCATTCAATTAGTATAAAAAGTATCGATCCCACGTGGACTTAATACCTGAGTTATTAATTAATGAAGCTAAATGTTTACAGGTATCTAATGGAATGGTTGTTTGGTTTGAAAGTGATTTAATACTAGTAAATGAAATTGCTCGAAAATAGATTGAAGAAAATTCAAATTTATAAAATTATCCAGGGTTGTGAATCTTTCCAATATCTTTTAAAAGGTGAAGTAGTTATTTTACGTTTGTGTAAGATATTGGTTTATTAACCTGGAACACGAAATTATGCAAAAGCCTCTTCCGATGGTCAAATACAAATACCCAGTATAACCCAATTAATCATATTCCTATGTTAACCAAGTTATCTGAATTCATTAAGATTAAGTTCCAATTATGGCTACCCCCGCCCGACATGTATATTCATATCTTGTAAGGAAATCTATTAAAGGGTTATTTATCCTCAAGGAAGATCGTGGGCTATTAAGTCTAAGGTCTTAAACCTAAAATCCATTTTCCAAGTTCATTTTAAGTTTACCGAATCAATCTTATTAATGGCCAGTTAACAAGATGCATTAAGACTAAGGCTCAATAAATAAACTTTTATATTACCCAAACCGTAATCTTACCCCTTATAAACCGGTGATATTGGACTTCATCACAACCCCAGATAACTGCTTAGTTACGACACATATTTACGGGTAGTAAAAACTTAAATAAAATAAAATACATAAAGTAAAATGCTGAAAAGTAAATTGCTGAAAAGTAATGACGGAAAGTAAATTCTGAAATTAAATACTGAAAATTAAATGCTGAAAAGTAAATTACTGAAAAGTAAAATGCTGAAAGTAAATTGCTAAAAGTAAATTGCTGAAAAGTAAAATGCTGAAAGTAAATTGCTGAAAAATAAATAAAGTAAAAGTACAATAAAAGAAAATGCTGAGGTAAAATGATCCACTCTTATTACTACTCTTTTATATATCTCCCTTAATATAATATATTAACTTTGCGTGATAATTACCAACCAGTCATATAGGCGGTATCCTGATTAAGTCAAATTAATAATTAATTACCAACCGACCAACCAGACGGTATCCATGCTTAGTCAGGTTAAAACCAATTTATAATTAATTACCAACCGACCAATATGGCGGTATCCTCGTTAAGTCAGTTTTAAATAGTTATTATATTATAATTAGGGGAGATTAATATAAATAGCAATAATAAAAGCTTTACCTTTTACCCCAGCAAGGGGGAGTTACCTCCTCATTTCTTGAAAAGTAAAAACTGAAAAAGTAAAGAAAGAAAGTTCTGTGCGTAAAAGTAAATTGCGAAAAGTAAAAACTGAAAAGTAGAGAAAAGAAAGTGCGAAAGTGGAAATTAATTACTGAAAGCTGTAAATAAACAAACAAGATACAATCTTCTTAGTTATTCTTAAGGAATTTCAAAGAAGAAAGTATGAATTTACAAATGAAATCGTTTGGTATTTATAGGCAAAATTTTGCCTCCATCAAATGCTCCACCAAATCCATTATTAATTGCTCCACTAATTACTCCTTCAAATCCATTATTAATTGCTCCACTAATTTCTATCATGTTTGGTGGTAATTTGATAATTTTTATTATTTATTTATTAATTTATTTTTTTGCTTTGAAAATGACTTTAATAATTACCAATAACACACTTCCGGATGTTTCATAAATTTCGGTCATGAAATCTTCTGAATTCGAAATTCTATTGTCTTTAAAGGATGTAGATGTTTGAGTCTTCTTTAATCTGGAACTTGAATCAGCTCAATCCGATATCAGAGTAAAACGTTATGACCAAAGTACGACAGATGCGCAAAACTGGAATTTCCAAAACTGCACTTCGTTAAAACGCCCTTCCAAGTTTCCAATCTCCAAAATTAATATGTCATATCCAATATTTGCCCTTATTTGACCCACATTTCTTCCTAAATGATTTCAATGAGTCCCAATATTATTTTATCTGTAAAATAAACTAAAACATATCAAAACGTTCATCAAACCCGAGAAACTAAACAAAATATTAAGTAAAAGAGGCGGTAAATATTGATATATTTTCCGCTCATCACCCCGTACGAAGTATATATCGGATCACTAGAAACTAGTCTCTTTAATCGGATAATCATGACCTTTTCATATTATCCCGATGGTTGTAACACATTAGAGTACCAGTTCTGTATCCATGCGTGATCATCATCTCCATATGACTGAAGTGATACTTCCATCTTGACATCACACCCAATACACTATGATTCTCAAAAAACCCAAAGGAGGCGTACACAGAACCTGTCAAAGCCTCAGATGACCAAAACCAAAGCATATTGATTGTCGCAAGTACTAGCGATGCAAGTCTCAGGTTAAGACCAAATACACCTACCCTGATTCGAATTCCCATAGACACATAGTCATACTACCAATGGGATTCCGAGAGGTCTATCCAGAGTGAAGCTGTTTCCGTACCATCGGCAAACACAACCTCCTAACACACTTGCATAAGTATCCAATACTTAAATATATGAGAACTATGATGTTACGCTTCCATAACACGCAAAAGTGCAATACTAGTCTATTCTGCATTATCGATGTCCAGTCTCGATAATACAACGACTAGAGATATTTAATGATTAAACCTTTTTGGATTGATACTGTCTCATATCTTATTAATCCGGAACTAATCATAAGGACTTTTATCATTTATATGTATTCAAGTAATCTAATTACAAAATTATAAAATAGCAATTTCCATTGTCACATAGTTAATTTGTACAGAAACCACAATCTCTTTTACAAATAGTGACGCTATGGGTCATAATTATCCAACAATCTCCCACTTGGCCTATACTCAGTCACTCAAGTATCTAACACCTGAACTATATACATGTCGCTCAAACTTTTGCTGAGGAATAGCTTTCGTCAGCGGATCTGCAATATTGTCATCTGATGCGACCTTCTCGATCTTCACATCGCCATGATGTATGATCTCACGAATCATATGGAAACGTCGAAGGACATGCTTGGATCGTTGATGAGACTGCGGTTCCTTAGCCTGCGTTATAGCCTCGTTATTGTCACAATACAATGTAACGGGCTCAGCTGCTAACGGAACTACTACTAATCCAATTAGGAATTTACGGATCCAAACTGCCTATTTTGATGCCTCAGCTGCAGCGATGTATTCCGCTTCTGTTGTTGAATCGGCAACAGTCACTACAAGAATTAGACCATTTAGCGTCGAATTGTTTCGACGCCATAAGTGACGATTTCGACGCAAATTATATTTAGCGTCGAAAAAATTAGACGCAAAAAATGGACGATAAAATGTCGACGAAAACCACTTTTAGCGTCGAAATAATAAAATGCGACGCTAAAAAACAGTATTCTGCGTCCAATTTATTTCGACGCTAAAGTAAAATTTTCGACGCTATATTGTATATTTGGCGACGAAATATATCGACGCAAAAATTCAAACTTTTAGCGTCGAAACTTTTCGACGCTAAAGTATATTAAAAAAGTATTATATGTAAGCTTATAGCGACCATGTTTTTTACTATTAGCGTCGATATTTGCGACGCTAAAAGTCACCTTTAGCGTCGAAACTAGCTTATAGCGACCATGTTTTTTACTATTAGCGTCGATATTTGTCGACGCTAAAAGTCACATTTAGCGTCGAAACTAGTCGACGCTAACATATATTTAAAAAGAAATATATGTACGCTTACAGCGGCCATTTTGTATACTATTAGCGTCGAAATATTCGACGCTAAAAGTAAATAATTTATTTTTTAAAAAATTAGTAATTTACTTATTTTTTGGTCTAAAATATTTAATTTAGTTGAAAAAAAATGTAATTAATGATGAAATATTATATTGAAATTTGTTTTAGAAAAAACAAATATTATATTAAATCTATTTGTTCAAAATGTTTATACAAAACTAAATATAAAATTAATTGCTACTGTGAGGGGGACGCTCGAGCCCGATGCACCATGACTCATTGAGGCCTCGAACATCTGACGGAAAGCCAGCAGTTGCTGTTCCAACTGCTCCATCTTCTTCTCGTGGTCCATCATCTTCTTCTCGTGGTCCACCGTGACCTGTTGTAGCTTCTCCTTAGTCTGCTGCAGCTCGTCTTTGGTGGTGACTAACTCGTCTCGAAGAGAGACATTGTCCGAATTACCATTATTGCGTGCAGATGACGTTGGCTTCTTACGAGTGCCAAGACCAACGTTGTAAGCTGTCTGATTCTTGAAAACCAATTGCGACAGCTGCTCATCTGGTATGGGGTCGGTCCCTGTCTCCTGAGTTTGATATTGGAGTTCCATCATTTCGTTCTGTTTCAAAAAATAAGTTAATATTAGAATTTGAGAAAAAAATTTAACATATATAATATTAATTATTTTATTTTAAAAACTGAAACTTACATAGCAGCGTTCGGCTTCTTCATTTATCCATTTATTCTTGTCATTGTAATGCGTCACACGGAAAAAATCTGGAAATGATTGCACCTCACATGTGCTACTCTGTTATAAACATAAAATAAATTCAATATTATTCCAGATAGTAAAAACAATTAACTGTTAAATTTTACGTTAGGATATATTTACCTCAGAATGTTCGGCACGATGTTGGATAAATGGCTTCGAACCTCCACGGTGGTTAAAACGCAAGTGACTTCGATTTTCCGCATTTGCGTGACATTTATCATGTATTCACGAACACTGTAAGTACCGAAAACAAAGACAATTATAAATTTCTGTTTATTTCAAAATTTACCTCGTGTTTTTTGCTCGACCAAAGCTCACATAAAAATGTCCAGTCTTGTTCCTCTATAAAATCAGGTTTGTGTTGTGGAGCATTTGAAGGTCCATGTTCGTCGAATATTGGTTTCAAGACTTTTGTTCTATAATCTTTATAACTTTTCCCCATGTGGTAGTCAATATATTGTTGGACATTCACTTGGGTCAGATCGAAGTCGAACCATTCCTACATGAAAATTCGAGTAACTCTAAGTATAAAATAAAAATGTTAAATAACAAACAATATCGAAAACTTACAAGTAGCGAACGGAATAGCTGGTTCAGTTTCGTCTCCCACGGTATCTTTCTCCAAGATACGTAGTTTTGGGGAGCTTCATATCGAGCTGTAGCTCCTATGGCTGTATTAAACGCTGAATTATGTTGTCCGACTTGAGTGTGTCCATCATCTGATATCTCTATCCGGATACGACCGTGAGCCTTAACGTACTTAGCCAACCCCAGGCCACGGGTGCGTCCTCGACCCTTCACTGTACTGGACTCACCTGTGCTAGCAGAGAAATCACCAGGGCCAGTTGCCCTTGCTGATGTAGATGGAGTCGCGGTAGCCCGTTTGCGATTGCCCGGTGCCATCTGCAAAAACCCGTCGCATTAGCGTCATCAAATTCCAAAATTCTTATCCATATACATACATATCCATACAAGTCAATACAACTTAACAAAAGCGCTTATAACATCGAATGCTCACTTTCGTTTTCAAATTCATTCATTCATTTCACATATGCATTGATTATCCATATAATCTACGAGTTCCATCATACACGTACATACATACAGTCACACAATCAATGGGATACATATAACCAACCACGAAGCACACAATCACACGACTTCTCATGCACACGTTCGTATGGCGTTCTCTAACGCGTTCGAACGGACCAATTCCAGTGAGCTCACATTCGTGTGGCGTTCTCAAACGCATTCGAACGGACCAATTCCAGTGAGCAAGCGTTCGTATGGCGTTCTCTAACGCGTTCGAACAGACCAATTCCAGTGAGTTCACGTTCGTATGTCGTTCTTTAACGCGTTCGAACGTAAAGTGGGTGTTCGAAGTAATCGACGCTAAATGTCCTTTACATCCCTGCAACCAGTGCTTCTCTTCTTCCTCGGCTCAGAAACAAAAAACTCATTCATTACATAGTTATCTTCTAAAGAGTAATTAAAATCAACAACCATACATTAATCCATAAAATTATTCATCCATCACAAAATACTGTAACTTCATAATTAATCACTATTATCGTCGGTATTTGAGGATTCGTGACTGGAATCGAAGTCATCTTCAGTGTCAAATTGTTCTTCACTTGCTACTTCAACGCTCACTTCAGAATGAGGAATTAGCTCAACGTCTGTACTAGATCGAGTTAATGTTATATTTTCAGGAACGTTGACAGTTGGTCCAACAAATATCTGTTCAGGAACTTCAAAATTGCCGGAGACTTCTTGCGTTTCATCTGATATGTCAACTCTATCTTTCTCCTGCGTGTCCCAAATGGCCCTATGTTGTAACTTTTCTACCACCATCCATCCAGTTCCTAACTTAGGATCAGGTATATATATCACTGAACGTGCTTGCGTACAAAAAATGTATGGATCATTCTTGTACCAACAACGTTGAACATTAATTGACGTGAGATTATTACTAACTTGAATTCTCCTCTTTCTGGCATTAGTGTCAAACCACTTACATTGGAATAGCACAGTATGTCGTCTGGGTCGATATATGAACTCAATGACCGATTGCAATACGCCGTAGAAGTCAATTACATCTGAGCCGTGTTCTCCTTGGACTACAATTCCAGAATTTTGAGTCACATGATTAACATCTCGCTGTTCGGTATGAAATCTAACTCCGTTGACAATACATCCACTGTACTCATACGCCTGCATTTGAGGCCCATAAGCCAAAGAAACCAACGATGATTGCGAGTCCAATTGACCATTTTCCACTTGATTAATAATCTGACAATGAAATATATGTGTTAATATAACAAACTGAAATGTCTAATGTTAGGATCAAAATAAATATAAAATATTATAACTTACAGTTGTCTCAAACCATTTAGGAAATTCTTTTATGTGGGTTTCATCAACATTATGGTCACCATCAATTTGTAGCATTGTTAGATGTTGCCTACAATAAATATATTATCACGGTTAATGTATGGAAAAAATTCAGTAATGATGCACCAGAAAAACTTACGTTAAATACGGTTGCACTTCATCACAATTACTCAATATAAACCAATGCGCACGTTGAACTTCCTGACGGGTTAGTAATTTGACACCTACTGCCCCAAATGGTCTGTAATTTTGACGGAACACTGTGATCTCTTGGCTATTACTTGCATCTCCATCATAGTTTCGTGGCCGACGATTGAAATGAGTTTCAATATTCTGCATGTACATCGAACAAAATGTTATTGCTTCATTTATTATAACAGCTTCAGCTATTGAACCTTCAGGTCGTGCCTTGTTTTTGACATATTGTTTGTAATCTCCCAAAGCTCTGCAGATATGACAACAAGTTTGCATTAACACTAAATTATATGCAAATAAAAACGGTTACAAATTTTCTTATATCAAACTGTATATATATATATATAGTACCTCTCAATGGGATACATCCATCTGTAATGGACAGGACCTCCCTTTCTAGCTTCATCCGGTAAATGCACAGCCAGATGTACCATGACATCAAAGAAAACGGGTGGCAAAATTCGCTCCAGCTTGCATAGGATTATCACGATTCCTCGCTCAAGGTCGTCAATAACAGATGTGCTTAATGTCCTCTGACACAATTGTTTAAAGAAGCCACATAGATCAAGTACGGCGTCGCATACATTCGGGGGGAGATAAGGTCGAATGCCAACAGGAAGGAGAATCTCGAGCAGCACATGACAATCGTGACTCTTTAATCCCGTTATTGTATCATCTCTGACCCAACGCCCAATATTGGATGCATAATTATCAGGGAATTTAACCATTTTCAGCCAATCACAGAATGATTTTCTCTCCGATTGATTGAGCACATAACTAGCAGGAGGCTTAATAAAACCTCGAGAAGAGTCTTGTAAATGCAATTCACTGCGAATTCTAAGATCTTGTAGGTCCAATCTAGCATTTACAGTGTCTTTTGTCTTACCCGGAATATTGAATAGTGTACCCACTAAACTCTCACAAATATTTTTCTCTATATGCATTACATCCAAATTATGTCGCAAACTCAGAGTCCCCCAATATTCTAACTCAAAGAAAATACTTTTTCCTGTCCAATTCAACTCTTCAGGTAACCGTTTTCGATTTTATCTCTATTATTAGGATGTTTACCTGGTGTGCTGTCTTTGAGCTGTTGATGTTGGCAAAGTATGTCAAATGCAGACAATCGACTGGGCTTACTCTGAGGTTCATGTTGCCCGTTAAATAATTTACTCCTCCGCCAAGGATGACTCGACTCAAGAAATCTCATGTGCCCCGTGTATCCGATTTTATTCCGTAATCGTTGCGAAGGTG
Organism: Zanthoxylum bungeanum; assembly: GCA_019454045.1. NCBI lineage: Eukaryota > Viridiplantae > Streptophyta > Magnoliopsida > Sapindales > Rutaceae > Zanthoxylum > Zanthoxylum bungeanum. The sequence continues at coordinate 16,993 of SKCR01036897.1, read as the reverse complement.
TATGATCCGCACAAACTGGACATGCCATGTATCCCTTAGTGCTCCATCCAGATAATGAACCATAGGCTGGAAAATCATTAATGGTCCATAATAATGCGGCATGCATCTGAAAATACTGCTCTGAAGATGCATCATAGGTATGCACACCCACATTCCATAATGTTTGTACTCCTCGATCAATGGTCTCAGGTAAATATTTATATCTTTACCAGGTGAACGTGGACCAGGGATAAGCAATGACATAAACATGAACGGATCCTTCATACATTTCCATGGAGGTAAGTTATATAGAATGACAATAACGGGCCAGATGCTATAAGAGTTGTACATATCCCAAATGGGTTAAAACCATCAGAGGCAAGACCTAACCTGACATTACGGGGGTCCTTAGCGAAACGGGGGTACATGTCATCAAATTTCTTCCATTCGGTTCCGTCCGCAGGATGTCTAAGTATGCCCTCCGCACCGATCCTCTTTTCATGATGCCACATCATATCAGTCGCTGTGTGTCGTGACATGAACAATCTCTGCAGCCTGGGCGTTAAAGGGAAATATCGCAATATCTTTTGAGGCACTTTCTTCCCCATACCACGGACTTTGTACCGACTTTCACCACATATCGGACAATGTTCAAGTGATTCATACTCGGCACGAAATAATACACAATCAAACTTACAAGCATGAATGGATTCATACCCCATTCCCAGATCACGCAACATTTTTTTTGCCTCGTAGTACGACTTAGGCAATTCTCTTCCAACCGGTAACATTTGGGCCAGTAACTCTAACATCATATCGATACTTTTGTTGGTCATTCTGTTGATCACTTTAATGTGTAATAATTTCACAACGAAATTCAAGATCGACATTCCAGCACCTTCGAATGGAATTTTTTTTGCCTCATCAAGTAGCTCACTAAATAAGTTTTGATCATTTCCACTTAACACTGGCATGTCGCCACTAACACTATGACCAAGTTGTGGACCTTGTAAGTCATGCAAAATATCGGTGATATCATCGTTTGCAGGTTGATTGTAACTACTGCTCCCTTCACCGACATCAAAAAAACCGTGACTGAGAATGATACTGCTCACCGTGATAAATCCACGTACGGTAAGTGGGTGATATTCCTGGCATGTATAAATGATTATGAACTTCATCTAACCGCTTCCTTTTCCTATTCAAACAATTTGCACATGGACAACGACACGACCTTCTGCATCAATGTGTGCTTTGCGACTTCCATAAACTCAGATACTCCATTACGATATTCAACACTCAATCTATCCAGAGATCTCATCCAATTTCTATCCATTTCAGCAGAATACCTAAATATAATAATATAATTATTAGATATCATTTTACATTGGAATCAACATTACTAATTCAGTAATACTTAATTTAAGCATATATATATATATATATATATTTGGTTGATAAATTAATTAAATAGTTTACAGAAAAATTCTATTTTGTTAATTAATATACTTACTCTACATATATGAATCATAAATCACTAACAAACAGCATATAAAAACATATAAACAACATATATAATCATAAAAATTGAAAATAATAAAGAAATATGAAAGAAGATTACCTTTTCGGAAATTGATTACAATTTTATTGAAAAATTTTAGGAGAGATGTGAGGCTGTAGAGGAGAAATTCTGGATTCAGAGGATTTTTACGAAGAGAATGAAGAAAAAACAGAGGGGGAGAAGGGGGTGGCGACCTTCTGTATTTTAATCTATATTTAGCGTCGAATAATAAATTCGACGCTAATTGTTTCCGTTTTTAGCGTCGAAACGGTTTTTGCGACGCTAAATGTTCCATTTTTAGCGTCAAAACCGTTTTTTCGACGCTAAATATAAAACATTAGCGTCGGATTTAATTTAGACGCGAAAGAATCAAGGATCTGTCGGTGGAAGCCTCATAACTATTTAGCGTCGAATATTTGTTCGACGCTAAAAGTATTATTTTTGGCGTCGAATTATCAAAATCGACGCTAATTGTATACGTTTTTAGCGTCGAAACTGTTTTGTCGACGCTAAATATCAAAAATATAGCGTCGAAGTAAATTTAGACGCGAAAAAATCAAGGACCTGTCGGTGGAAGCTTCATAACTCTTTAGCGTCGAAATTAGTTTCGACGCTAAAAGTACAATTTTTAGCGTCGATTATTCACATTCGACTCTAATTGTTGCCGTTTTTAGCGTCGAATTTAATTTAGACGCGAAAGAGTCAAGGATTTGCCGGTGGAAACTTCATACACCTTAGCGACGATATATGTTCGACGCTATAAAATTATATTATTGGCGTCGACCATGTGTTTCGACGCTAAAAGTGTAATATCTGGCACCAAAAATTATTGCAATAATATAATTATTCAGCGTCGAATATTTGTCGACGCTAAAGTTCTGTTTTTAGCGTCGAAATATAGTTTCGACGCCAAAACATTAATATTCTGCGTCGAAGTTTTATTCCGTCGCTAAAAATATGACATATAGCGTCGAAACTAATATTCGACGCTAAAAGTTAGTTTTGGCGTCGCATAATGTTTCGACGCTAAATATTTGGACGCTAAAAGCCATAATTCTTGTAGTGAGTCTCTTGCTTGGAAGATTTCCAGCTTACTGCTCTGTTGTTCAAACAAAATATGTACCCAGATTGTGACTTACAGTCGTCTTTATCGGTTTGGAAACTTGCATCGGTAAACCCAGTTACCTCAAGTTCTCCATCTCTATAGATTAAGAATGCATCCCTAGTTCATCTAAGATACTTAAGGATGTTCTTAACCGCAACCCAGTGACCATCACCTGGATCGGCCTGATAGTGACTACACATGCTCAAAACATAGGAGACATCAGGTCGCGTACATATCATGGCAAACATGATCGATCCGACTGCAGAAGCGAACGGGATCCGACTCATGTTGTCTCTCTCATCTTGAGTTTTAGGACACATGTCCTTAGATATAGTGACATCATGTGACACTAGCAACAGTCCCCTCTTAGACTGTTCCATGTTGAATCTCTTCAACACTTTGTCAATGTACGTGCTCTGGGAGAGTCCAAGCAGCTTTCTAGATCTATCCTGATAGAGCTTTATTCCCAGAATAAAGGCTGCTTCTCCCAGATCTTTCATGGAGAATTTTAATGAAAGCCAAGCTTTCACCGATTGTAGCATGAGAATGTCATTGCCAATAAGCAATACATCATCAACGTAAAGGACAATGAATGTCAGTGCACTCCCATTAACCTTCTTATAGACACAGGGATCATCCTCGTTTTGAACGAAATCATATTCTTTTATGATCTCATCAAAACGTTGGTTCCAAGAACGCGATGCTTGCTTCAATCCATAAATGGATCGATTTAACTTGCAAACCTTGTCTGCATGTTTTGGTATGACAAAACCGTTAGGTTGTTGCATATAAACATCCTCCAAAAGGTTTCCGTTAAGGAAAGCGGTTTTGACGTCCATCTACCATATTTCATAATCGAAATATGCAGCAATAGCAAGCATTATCCGAATGGATTTAATCATGGAAACATGTGAAAAATTTTCATCATAATCGACACCATGTCGTTGACAATACCCTTTCGCTACAAGCCTAGCTTTGTACGTTTGTATGTTGCCATCCATGTCGGCCTTCTTCTTGAAGACCCATTTGCAACCAATAGGCTTTACGCCTTCTGGTGCATCAACCAGTGTCCAAACTTGGTTTGTGTACATGGAATCCATTTCGGATTTCATGGCATCTTGCCATAAATCGGAGTCGATACCTTGTATCGCTTCCTCATACGTAGTCGGTTCGTCTTCCTCAATAAGATTAATATCCACATGAGGTGAGATTAGAAACCCATACCTCTCAGGTTATTTTCTAACTCTCTCTGACGCGGTTCTTGTGTATTCGAAGATTGTGGTACAGTCTCATCCCTGATGAACTGTTCATGTTTCGTTAAGGAATCGGTGCCAGGAACAGTATCACTCTGATTTTAATCGAGTTCTATTTTCCTCCCACTTACCATTACATTTAGGAATTCCTTTTCGAGGAAAACCGCATGTAGAGCAACAAACACTTTGTTCTCTTGTGGGTTATAGAAGTAATATCCTTGGTTTCCCTAGGATAACCTACAAATAGACACTTATCCGATTTGGGTTCAAGTTTGGTACCATCCAAACGTTTAACGTATGCCCAGCATCCCCAAATTTTTAGGAATGAGAAACCCGATTTCTTTCCTGTCTATATTTCATACGGAGTATGTTGAACAGACTTTGACGGAACATTATTCAAAATAAGTATTGCACTGTTTAATGCATATCCCCAGAAGGAAATAGGTAGCTCAGTGCAACTCATCATAGACCTTACCATGTCTAACAAAGTTTGGTTTCTCTGTTCGGACACACCATTTAATTAAGGTGTTCCGGGAGGAGTCCACTTTGAAAGAATACCATATTCTTTCAAGTAATCAAGAAACTCATTGCCTAAGTATTCTCCACCACAGTCTGACCGTAATGTTTTAATACTTTTGCCGGTCTGTTTTTCTACTTCATGTCAAAACTCTTTGAATTTCTCAAAGGTTTCCGACTTGTGTCTCATAAGATACACATAACCATAAGGCGATGCATCATCCATAAAGGTTACGAAGTATTCAAATCCACATCTAGCCTGGCTAGACATGGGCCCACAAACATCACTATGAACAAGGGCTAACAGTTCGGTGGCACATGCACCTTTACCGCTAAAGGTGTTTTAGGCATTTTGCCTAATAAATAAGATTCACAGACATCATATGAATTTGGTCAAATCCGTCCAAGTACCCACTCTTGAAAGTGTGGATATACGAGTCTTGTTAATGTGTCCTAGACGACAATGCCACATATAAGTTTCATCTTTGTTACTTAGTTTAAGCCTTTTGTTTGTTACATTATATGTTTGAGATTGATTTATATTCAAAATATAAAGACCATTATTCACATCAGCACTGCATATCTCAATATCATTTTTATACATAAAACACCCAGTGTTTCTAAATACAAAAGTATACCCACATTGGGCTAAACAAGATATAGAAATAATATTCCTAGTCAAACTAGGTACATAATAACAGTCTGATAGATTTAGTACATGCCCCGGGGTTAGTTCCAAAATATAAGTCCCTACAGCCAAAACAGCGACTCTGGTCCCGTTTCCAACTCATAGATCAATCTCCCCTGAGGCTAGTCTCCTGCTAATCTGCAGATCTTACACATCAGTACATATATGAGTACCACAACCAGAATCAAAAATCCAATTTTTAAAACTAGAAGTAGACATGTTTATTTCTATAACAAACATACCTGAAGTCGGTGCCTTGCCCGCTTTGATTTCCTTCATATGTGCCTTGTACTCATGGCAATCACGCTTCCAGTGACCCCATTTGGCACACTGTAGGCAGACATCTTGGGATTTATCCTTAGCCTTCCCATAAGACTTTGATGGTTTGGCCTTGCACTTCTTCTTCTCTTCTCTTCTTCTTCTTCTTTACACCTCCAATAGCATTTGGCCAAACCTTGGCAGACTGAGATGTTGAAGCGAAGTGCGCCTCACACTTTTTGCCCTTCAATAGCTCTTTTTCTACTTCACGCAGCATTACCATCAACTCTCCGAGAGTATGGTCTTGGTTCATCATATTGTAGTTCATGATGAACCCACTCCAACTGTTAGGAAGAGACTGCAAGATCAAATCTATAGAAGTCTCAGCCTCAAAGGTTATGCCTAGCTGACCCAGCTGTTCGATGTCAGCAATCATCTGCGACACATGGTGCTCGACAGATGTACCCTCTGACATTCAAGAGCGAAACAGTTTCTTCTGCAATTCATACCTTTGCGATCTAAGGTTAGATCGATGAAGGTCCTTTAATTTTGCCATCATAATATAAGGATCCAATCCTTGTTCTGGCGACAAAATTGATGGGTCATTGCAGCGAGCATGACGAGGATTGAGCAGTTGAGTTGTCATCGCTGTGAGTCTTCCAAAGATCACGCTCAAGCGGCTGCTCATTTCCGGGCTTAGGCCCGAGAGGTCTCTCTATCGTATAGAGCATCTTCTCGACCCCCAGGACAATCTTGAAGTTCATATCCCAATCAGGAAAGTTCGCACCATTAAAGACATTTTCGCCCATGATAATGTTCCTAACGTTGATCTTTCCCGCCATCTTAATTACAATAGTCTAACTATTCAATAACGATTTTTGGGTACAGTCCAACTGTTACAAGAAAATAATAAAATATTAGTCCAACTAATAAATACATAAAATGATGAAATAATTTGAAAGCGCGTAATGCCAAGTATTTGAAAGAAATTGCAAATTCAATACTGGCCTCCCACTATTTTTCGGTGAGCCTCTAACCTTCTCTCGAGTACTCGGGAAACCTAGTTTCCTAGTCGGCTAGGATCCCATTATATAACACACAACCTTGACTTTAGCCAACAAGCTGTATGATATTTAACTAGGCAGATCTCTAAGATTAATTGGATCTCATCCAATTCCTAGATCCGGTAGGTGGACCTCCAAGTCCGAAACATATATACAATGTATATGCCAATATATCCAATATATTTTCCTAACATTTTCCTCTGAATCAACTAAGTCTTGGCTTTGGCTTAACAAGCTAAATGATTCCAGTTAAGCGGGACCCATTGACTTTGGAAAACTTCGTAATCCATGTCAATGAACAAGAAGTGACCTTGACTTTGGCCAACAAATCACAACTTGCCCAACACATGTGATATGGAAAAAAGCTTTCATGATTCAAACACATCTGTGATGGACATTGATCTTGACTTTGGCCAACAAACCAATGCCAATCTTGGATCTTGAGAAAGAACCACTCAATGGAATGAAATCGCTTAATATTTGTTTGAGGGTTTTTTACGTAAATTGGCAACCAATTTATTATCTTTGATTAGGTCTCATCATACACCCTTAAACATGCATTCTAAAAGCATAATAAGGCGCGAATTAAAATAATAATGATATGCGGATGGATTACTTAACAAATTGTTCCTAGAACAAATCACTATTTTTCCTCTCCCCGGCTAGCTATATTCTAACTTCTACCCAATTACATAATACAATAAAGAAACCTCATTTACATTGAGGGGAATTGGTGAGAAGAGAATTAAAAAGAGTCAGTAGATAAATGTTGGACACACAGGTCCAATTTAATAAATTCTAAATGTATTACAACAATTTCCAAAATTGCCCTCACCCCTCTAATATCCATCCGATATACATTATTCATACAATACATCCATGTATTCACACAAAGCATGTTATTCAATCAATCTAATCCATTTAATTAATCTTTGAATTAAGTGATCATCCAATGTTCAAACAACGATTTGATTTGCGCGACTCCAACTTGTTTAAGAATAAGTACTCAAAGTGCGTATTCTTGAATTATATCGAACTACAATTTTAAATCCAATTTAATTTGTATTCAATATTAATTCTTATTTAATTTCAAATTAAATAATTACACTTTATTAATGTGCCTTTTAGACTTAGATTCTAAATCTAATCTTAATGGGTCTCAAATACCCAATTAACATCCAATGTCAATTTAATTAAAGTTCAATGGGCTTTTAATTAATTTCTTAAGGCATGGGCTTTGGCCAATATGGGTCAAACCCAAATGCCAAGGCCCAATAAAGGAATCACCCTATTTGCCATAAAATTAAATTCGGCCCATTAGGCCCAATTAAATTAAAAGGCCCATTTATTATATTTGGACTTAACGGAATGGTTTTAGGCTCAATTTGGATCCAATCCAATTGTCATAAACCAACTTGGCCCAACCAAGCCCATTAGGCCCAATATAAAAATTTTAGCCCAATTCCAAATTTAAGCCTAATTAATTAAATTCCAATATTCCAAATATCACAATTTATTTAATTAAAGTGTATAGCCATAATTAATTAGTTAAATTAACATTTCCAAAACACCAATTAATAATTAATCATGCTTAATCATTTTCAATAATGTCCAACACAATTGAAGCAAAATCAACTCATAATCATGCTCTTTAAGTCCACGGCAATATGGGCATTTTATATCTGATTTTGATTTCAATCCAATTAAATACAAATCAATATATCATGCATTTTAAACACATCCAATGGTCTACAATTCGAAAATCACCATGATATTAGGGCTCCATCACATTCGGCCAAGCCATTAAATTTGGGAAAAATTAATCTAATCAATTTTTCATAAAATTAATCATGCATAACTCTAAGTTATCATAATCTAAGCATACTCAAACAATCAATTTGATAAAATCATGCTCCAAGCAAAAATACCCAAATTCAAGATTATGAACCCTAATCAATTTCATGCTTAATTTGGCTCATGATACCATTGTTGGGTTCTCTAAGAACATGCCAAAGATCTATTTAAGCATAAAACATGCGAATACTTGATGTAAGATTGCAAAAAAAAATACTTACAATGATCGGTTATATGGATGCGTAGACAACAAAAATTTGCTCATTTGAGAAGTTCTCCGAGCTTTCTTTGATTTGTATGGTTGAGCTGCAAGCTAAGATTCTTGAATTCCAAACTCAATGGGAAAGGTTTCCCAATCACCTTTGTTGACCCTTTTAAGTGCTAGCTATGGAATAATTTTGCAATAAAATTACCCTAAGAATGAGAGCAACTCTCGGCCAAGATGGAGAAGAGAATAGGTAGAGTGGTTCACAGTGAAGAGAGGAAAATAAGAGTGAAAATGTGTTAAGTTAATTTGATTTTCCAAAATCAAAAGTCATATACCAAATCCAAGATTTGGTAAAGGTCACTCAACCAATGAAAATAAAATAAGGAAGTGTGTAAATCAAGTCATCACCAACTAATAACTTCCATCAAATAAAATGATGAGATTGACTTATGATGTGACTTGATGTGGGCCCCACTTTAATTCAAAATCTGAGTGGGCCCGCAAACACATTTCGGGCTCGGGTTCGTTAATTCTGAATTAATAAATTTTCCGTTGTGACTTAATTAAATCAAATTTAATTAAATAATAATGCCTTGCAAAATTATTACGAAAGTCGCTCGCGAATTAATTCTAAATTAATTCGTTCGCCCGAATAAAAATCCAATTTTAATTCCGTTATGAAATCTAATTTCATTTATTATATCGAATATATTATTTTATCGATTAATTCTAAATTAATCGTTCTATCTCTACTAATCAAATTTTATCCCAGATAAATTCTCTCCGCAATTAATCCTAGATTAATTTTCTCTCTCTCATAATTAATCCCAGATTAATTCTGTTCGAGTCATACATCATCAGTGAATCTTCGGGAAGCGAGCGACCATGAGATCCCTGGATATTTTGGCAGTAAATTAGGTTATCGGACTATCCGAATTCATGCGTACCCGGTACCACATTCATACCGATTTACAAGACATGGTTGGCTTCTAGAAAAGCACCGTGCCTACCCAATTCTCCAGAAATATTCTTTAAGGAATATATAATCTTTGTCAGGTGTAGTATACGTAGTATTGCGTATTGCGATCCAGTATCGGATGTCACATGCTAGGCTTGGGGCTGGAATAGTGTATGCCCGGTACAAAGCATATATCGGATCACTATCAACTAGTCTCTTTAATCGGATAATCATGACCTTGTCATATTATCCCGATGGTTGCAACTTTCTCGTTTCTTGGTCAAATCATGTTTTTTTTATATGTACGCGATCGTCTTCGAGTCTACTTTCCAATGCCACTGACCTCATGTCAATTGGAGCTCTAAATCTTCTAGAATATTTAAAAGAGTGAACATCTCTCGGATAACTCCATCGGATATTGTCCAAATACTTGTCCAATTGCTCTGACTCATTACAACTCAATTGAATTTGTTTTGTTACAGACGTTGCCAATAAAAATAGCACTAACATATTAATTTTATAGAAAAGCAAAAAAAAAAATTTGAACCTTTATATGAAAATTTCTAGAATACAATGGGCTACCGTATTATCCATAGAATAACTCAATAATATCTTATCATACGTATTAAAAAATTAAAAAATTATCAGATAAAGGATAACTATATTTAATACAACTAACCCATATCACATACTTATTAGTTGATAGTATCAAGTCTCTTATACATTTGTTGTGTAAAAAATTTCTCCATGAATGGTGACGTGTTGTATTATATAGTTAAATTATTTTAAAAGGTTAACACAATATTAATTAATGACCCAAAACGTATGTCAGGATTTAGAATTAAATAACCCCAACCTAATAAAAATCATCCAAAAATAAAAAATAAAACCATCATCTTCTCACTTCCTCCAATAATTAAAAATATTTCTCAGTATGTTAATAGCTTCTTATTCTCATTAGATTTGGGGATGCATCATGATCATGGACCAGTCTTCTTATACATAAAATTAGCTTTCTCTTGAAACAAATTAATTAAGAACTGAATAATACACGCATGCATTGACCCGTAAGGCTTTGTTCAAAACTGGCTTGCAACCAACTGCCAACTTGTGTTTAATTATCATGATGCCATCCCCTTCATCTCTCTTAAAATGTGTGTTAATTATCATTGTTTTTTGACAATTTTTTATTATTTACTACATCATTGGTGTTAAAATAATGAATTATAATTATCTCCTTAATTTGTTTTTTATTTACTTGACATACAACTTAATTTCAATTATTTAATATGTCATTAAATGATAGCATAGTGAGAGATATGGAAATGATTTTTATCTTTCAACTATGTGTTTTTCATGTGACTACATCAACATATATTGGTATGAAATAATCAAACTAAAATTTATTAATAACCGGAGTGTCCAATACAATTTTTAAGAGAAACCAAAATATCATTCTCCCTGAAAACTATTAATTGTTGGGCACCAAAATCCAACACTACGCCATTGATAGCAGCGGCTCATCACTTGGTTAGAAAAAGTTATTGATATATGTAGGGTTTGATTATTTCAATTTCATTTTTAAATTTAAAAGTTTGACACAAATTTTCAATCATTGATTTCATATAATTTAATCATTTAATGATCCAATTCATGCACGATGAATTGGTAAAAAAAATTTAAGACATTTTAAGTCAAAAACGACCCGTTGAAAGAACTCAACACCCCGTGTAATTATCTATTTTCAAACAGTAGGAGACATTTGAGTAAATCAAAATCAAAACTATACTACGTACATAAATTTATAAGTATGGCAAAGTTTCTCTTAGGAATCACCTGGTCAAATATATTAACTGATGTTTACGTTTCTTGATGGATTGATACGCTGCTTCATTATTAGAGTTTACGTATGGATCAACGGTGTGAGATTTAGTACATTTTCTTTATAATAGTGTGATTCAACTTCAAAAATTGCAGCAATATTCACGCCACGTCATTAGTTATATCACGTTTAATTTTGATAAATGTTGTAATTAATTTTTAGAGAATAGCCAACAAATAATTTGATTTCATGGCCCTTTCCTATAAAAATTTATAGAATGTAACGGGATATAATATCTTGTCACGCATATTAAAATATTAAAAAGTTATCAAATAAATTATAGTTATTTTTAATACATTTGCAAATGTCGCATACTTATTAGTTGATGACAATAGGCTTCTCATATTTTCGTCATATCAAAAAATTACGCTATAAAAGATGATGTGTTGCATTGTAGTTAAGTTTTTTTCTTTCCTTTTTTGAAGGGTTAACACAATCTATGTTATTTTTTATTGATTAATCGTAAATCACTACTTGAACAATTTAACTCAACTGATTTTGGCCGATTTAAATTGACTTTGCTATTCAAGCGGTGTTTGATAGATTAATCGACTGATTTCCGACTTACGATTCCCCAAAAATCATTTGATTTCACTTTTTAATCTATTTTTATATTTTTTCAATATCTTTTTAAATTTTAATTGATAATTTTATATGAAAAATAGAAATATTTTATTAAAAATGATTAAAAATGAAAATATGTTTAACTTAAACTAATTATTACAGGGATAATTATACTCTTTAATTATTTAGTAATTTTTAATCATTGATGAATGACTTTTAGTAATTTTTGGAGAATTTTGAGTGAGATTTTAAAATTTTTTAATTCACAATCATACAAAATATCAACTTTACTCTTCCCAATTAATTTTAGATTATTTCCGATTAATCGTGAATTGCTCAAATTAGAGTAATTTATTACCGATTTCCTATTAAACTAGCCAACTTTAATATCTATCATTAAAATGTTTAAGATTAATGACCCAAAATTTATGTCAAGATTCACCCTAATAAAAATCATCCAAAAATAAAAACCCCTCATCTTCTTACTTCCTCCCATAATTAATAATATTTCTCATTATGTTATATTTTTCGCGAAGGTAATATAATTGCTGATCTACGCCAATCTGACTTTGCTGAGCCACAAAAAATAAATGATTAATATTAATTTAATTCTCTGACTTAAAGTGACAGTTGATAGTAATTAATTAACTAGCTAAAGACGGATTAGTTAGAAAAAATTAAAGTAAAAGATTGTTGGCTCTTGATTAGAACATTCAAAGTTCAAATTAATAGCTTCTTCTTCTCATTGGATTGGGGATGCATCATAATCATGGACCAGTCTTTATATAATCGTATGGTTGATGAATAAAATTAGCTTTCACTTGATAAATTAATTAAGAACTGAATAATACATCCATGCATTGACCAAAAGGCTTTGTTCAATACTGGCTTGCGTAAATTATTGGACCCATGCTGCACCAAATGTTTAGCCAATTCCATTTTAGAGTTGGTTTAATTGAATCTTTTATCAATTGTCATTTCGATAAAAAATTAAAAATAAAATTAGAGTTATAAAATGTATAAAAATGACTAAAATATTTATTGTTTTAAGTTGTTTACAGATATTATTGTTGGTATTTTGGTATATGTGAAAAATATAATAGATTTTTTTTTAATCCAACTTAGTTACATATAAAACACAGGATATTTTAGTCTCTTATATGTTTTGTCAAAAATTTAGAACTTTAATTTTTTTCAAAATAACATTATTGTTGGATAATTCTTCTCTTCATTCATTTTTTTTTTTAAATATTCATAATTGTGTATAGTTTCTTACCAAAAAAAAAAAAAGGAAAGAAAACTCATATCTATTTATAAATTTAACCTCTAAAGTTTTATATATTATAATTAAATCCTAAATAATTATTATTTTACAATAAATTGGCAGCTCCATACTTGCAACTAGGGAGACTTGAATGAGGTAACAGCCACTCTAATTTATTATGTCTTTTATTATGTTTGACATCAATTCATTGGGACGATCCATAGTTTCATTGTATAAATAGATCTTAGATGATTAATTGTACCCCAAAAAAAAAATCATTTTAAAAATAATAATAATCTCAGAGACAAAAGAAACATCAGAACTAGAATATGCATCTCAATTAGTCGATACCCAAACACTCGCCTAATCATGTTCTCTAATAATATTCATGAGAGTAATATTATATAAGTATATAAAAAGGTTCAATATAAAGTAGATAAATAAAACCGTGTATTGTTTTTAATTGTATGCTATATTGTTTTATTCAATTAATATCACATCTTTCGTAAATTTTAAACTGTACGAAAAAAATGTTGTATTCATATTTAAAGGGTAATTAATTCTCCTCTGTCTATAATTTGAGCTGATTATACGCTAGTCCTTGCATTTTTAAAAAAGCACTCAGTTATTTTGTATCATTATTTCAATATTGTTAGATTTATCAATGGTAAAAATATGATTTGTATCTAATATATTTTAAAAATGCATTAATTGAAAAGTAAAGAATGTTTTTAACGAAAATAGAAATTCAACACCTTTCTCTATAACAAGAACAAAATTAAACCAATCAAACTATCTGTGAATATTGCCACACACAATTCTCTTTATAACAAGAACAGAATTAAACCAATCAAACTATTCTTTGAGAATCATCATTGGACACTTAGTGCCCATTTGTAGCTATTTTTTTCTATTAATAAGTAATCAATGTGCACAAAAGGGAATAACATATACACAAATAAAAACTAAAACATAGTGATTCTTTCTTTCTTTAACTACCTTTCAATCTGTCTCAAACTGGATATGAAGAAAGCAAATTTGCAGGTACACATGGAGAATTCTTCCAAGCCCTAGCATGCAATCTAAGCACTTCCCTTGCCTTATCTCTGGTCTTGTTGTTACTATCCACTTGAATCACCAAGCACAATTTGGCCACAACACCAAGCTGCAACATCTCTTTAACCACACTGCTCGTTGCTGAAAATTTTGAAACAGACAGCAAAATCCTCACTGCCCTTTCACTTGCAACCTGCGAAACCCTAAGTATCTTCTCCGACACCACGGCCAAACCAGCCCCATGTTTCACCAACTCGACCCTTCCTTCAGCACACTGACATAATAAATCAAGAATCATAAACATCATCTCACAAGCCCTTCTAATCTAATACAACAAGATCAATCAAATCGACACGGCCCCGGCCTCTACAGCTTTGATTCTGTTTCTCCCCCATGCACAAATGTTTACCAACACTTGAAGTGCTGATTTTGAAGCTTGTTGAGAGATTTGATCATGCAAAAGTTGAATCAATTGGGCGAATAATTCTTGCCCTAAGCTTATGAGTTGCATTGGGTCAGCTACTTCAACAATGGATTTCAATAACGAGACTGCATATGCACGTGACTCGTATGTCCGATGTTGCATGACTTGTGCTAATGAGTCCAAAAAGATTCCGTTTCTGCCCTCGACAAGATTCCTCAACCCTAGTTCCGATATTTGAAGGTTACAGAGAATGCTTAGGGCTTCATCCAGCAATGAAAAATCACTGGTGTTGATAACAAATGAAGATAAAAACTCAACTGCACCGGCAGATTCCAAGGAACGCTTGTTGGTTTCATTTTCAGCTGCGATTGATCTTAGCCTCTTGAGGCAATTGATTTGAATTTGAGGAGACATAGATGCTGATTCATTCAATAGCTTAGTGATTTGGGATTTGGTGACCGGTGACTTTGGCGTTGGGATTCTTTCGATTCCATGAGAAGCATTGAGAGTGCACCAAGATTGAATTAGCCGCCGGAGAGTGTGGTTCGGTGTAAGGTCACTTTCTGATGATAAGATTTGTTTAGTCACCGGACATGTATTGTTTTTGCCGGAAAATAACCATTTCTCGATGCTTGCTCGATCATAAGTTATCCCAGTTGGCGCCGTCACCGGATCTTTCATGATCTCTAATGAAATTGGGCAGAGAAAAAATGTTGGAACATCAATTTCTTCCATGAATTAATGCTTTTTGCAAGAATTGGTTGAAGCTAATATTAACAAGTTGGTGGTGATAAAAGAGAAGTTTGTGAATTGGTTTGAAGAAATTGAATGAAGCAAATGAGAATTAGGTTTTATATTTATTTACGTGTTGCTGAGTAATGAAGAGGGAAATATTCAAAGTGATGCAGGAGAAAGTCAAAAAACAAAAATTGATTTGACTTTTCTAAGTTTTGTTTTGTTTGTTTTTAAATTTTTTTTATTCGAAAGGGCTCAGAATTATTTTGCACGACTTAATTTACTAGGTGACCCAAAAAAGAAAAAATCGTGCTGACGTGGCATTTTGACTTTCTCTGTACAGAATTTCTTTTCTGGGTGTGTTATTTTTCTGTCTAACTCGTGTTTTATAAAATTTGGACAGCAGTGACTTTTCGTGCCATATTTCCCTCTCTAGTCTACACTTCAGCTTGCCGGGATGGTAATAAAATTCATATCAGGTCTGGATTCTGATAAAATTGGATGATCCGAACTCGGCCCGCATGAAAATTTGGATTCCGAATGTAAAATATGTAATTTAGAATTTTTAGAGTTAGGTCCGAGTTTAATGAAATTCAAACTTATAAATTAATATTTGAAAATAAATTAAATAAAAAATTCCTAATACATATTTTTATTTATGGATGATATATCTTTTTTTTATACTTTTTACGTAATATGTTTTGTTGACGGCTGATTTTGGTTTCAGGGTAATATGAGAATATTACTCCCGAGACAATCTTCCCTCAATAGTGAATTTGTTTGGTTATGGGGGACCAAAAGCAAACTTAGCAAAAGATAAATAATACGCCATCGACAAGGAGATTTAACGTGGTTCGGCGGATCTTGGTCCGACCTACGTCCACGGGCACAAAAAGGATGATACTTTTATTACTCAAACACGCTTCTCGGCTTTGCTTCTGGTTTTTTACAAGTCTGATGGTAATGATCTTGATCTTGATTCTCCTACTGATGCTGATATTGGATCTCTTTTTATTCTCCATTATGCACAACTCTACCCTTCTATTTATAATAGTGTAGTAATCAGATTCCTTCTCCTATAAGAATTTCCTAGTTGAAACTATTCCTTTTCCCATAAGGATTCCTAGTCAAAACTATCCCTTTTCCCATAAGGATTCCTAATCAAAACTACATTTACTTTCTTTATCATACTAGGACTCTGTCTCACCCGTTTTCCCCATGAAAATAGGATAACTTATCTTCTGGAGCATATCCCGCCATATTCCCGGTCTTCATGAGGTCGGTCACGATGATCTTTTTTTTATGATTTTGACCAAGGAAGGAATTTACCCTTTACCCTTGCCGTGCTGCTTAAATATCATAGTGCCCAAAAAACACCATCAACATGTTTAATTCTAAGTTTAATCAATATTACAGAATTTCGGATAATTAAATTCAGATTTATAAAATTCGAGTTTTAACTTAGGTCCAATATGAGAAAAAGTTATATAGATATAGGTCCGATAAGACAACCCTGAACCTCGATCCAGAATTACCATCCCTACCCCTTTCGCCAATGAATATAGTAGAAAAAAGAAAATAAAATGTATGCCATTAATAAGGCGACCCCATGCTAGTATTTTGA
>SKCR01036896.1:0-91234 GCA_019454045.1 Zanthoxylum bungeanum | reverse complement strand
CAAATCATATCATCACAAGTGACACAAGTAAGGGACCATTCTGAACCCAACGGTTTGAGGTCTTCCCTTGCGAGGGGTGAGTGCGGCCTTAAATCACATTTTCCCGGGTCACACCGGGTGGCGACTCCATGTTATTTCTCCGATTTAGTTCCTCTGCGGACTATTCCATACTCCCAACAAGGCCGCGAGCCTAGAACAGCGTCGTCAGGTTCTGTGTCCTACAACTAGCAAAATGTTAGGTTTGGGGGTGTGATGGGCAAAAAATATATCAATATTTACCGCCCATTTTACTTAATATTTTGTTTAGTTTCTCGGGTTCGATGAACGTTTTGATGTGTTTTAGTTTATTTTGCAGATAAAGTAATAATGGGATTCAATGGAATCATTTAGGATGAAATGTGGGTCAAATAAGGGCAAAAATTGGACTTGACATATTAATTTTGGATATTGGAAACTTGAAAGGGCGTTCTAACGAAGTACAGTTTCGGAAATTCCAATTTTGTGCAATTGTCGTATTTTGGGTATAAAGTTTTACTCCGATGTCTGATTGAGCTGATTCAAGTTCCAGATTAAAGAAGATTCAAAGATATACAACTTTGACGAAAAAAATAATTTCGAATTCTGAACGTTGCATAACCGAAATTGATGAAACATCTGAAAGTGTGTTATGTGTAATTATTAAAGTCATTTTCAAAGCAAATGAATAAATAAAAAATAAAAATAGTCAAACTCCCACCAAACATGATAGCAATTAATAATGGATTTGGTGGAGTAATTAGTGGAGCAATTAATAATGGATTTGGTGGAGCATTTAATAATGGATTCGGTGGAGGCAAAATTTTGCCTATAAATACCAAGCCATTTCATTTGTAAATTCATACCTTCTTCTATGTAATTCCTTAATAATACTAAGAAGATTGTATCTTGCTTATTTATTTTCAGCTTTCAGTATTTAATTTCAGCTTTCGCACTTTCTTTTCTTTACTTTTCAGTCTTTACTTTTTGTAATTTACTTTTACGCACAGTACTTTCCTTTCTTTACTTTTCATCAATTTACTTTTCAGTAATGAGGAGGTAACTCCCCCTTACTGGGGTAAAAGATAAAACTTTTATTACTAATATTTAGATTAATCTCCCTTAAATATAATATATAAACTAGTTAAAACGTGACTTAATGAGGATACCGCCTTATGGTCAGTTGGTAAATATTGAAATTGGTTTTAACATGACTAAACTGGATACCGCCTGATTGGTCGATTGGTAATTAATTATTAATTTGACTTAATCTGGATACCACCTATATGGCTGGTTGGTAATTATCATGCAAAGTTAATATATTATATTAAGGGAGATATCTAAAATAAAAGTAATAAAAGTTGATCCTTTTACCTCAGTATTTTCTTTTATTGTACTTTTACTTTATTTACTTTTCAGCAATTTACTTTCAGCAATTTACTTTTCAGCAATTTACTTTTAGCATTTACTTTTCAGTAATTTACTTTCAACATTTACTTTTCAGCATTTAATTTTCAGTATTTAATTTTCAGCATTTACATTCCGTCATTTACTTTTCAGTATTTAATTTCCAGAAATTTACTTTATGTCTTTTATTTTATTTAAGCTTTTACTGCCCGTAAATATGTTTCGTAACCAAGTCAGTTATCTTGGGTTGTGATGAATTCCAATATCACCGGTTAATAAGGGGTTATTTTATGGTTTGGGTAATATAAAGGTTTATTTTTTAGCCTTAGTCTTAATGCTTCTTGTTAACTGGCCATTAATAAGAATGATTCGGTAAACTTGAAATGAACTTGGAAAAGAGATTTTAGGTTTAAACCCTAGAATCAATAGCCCACGATCTTCCTTGAGGATAGATAACCCTTTAATAGATTTCCTTACATGATAGGAATATACCTGTCGGGCGGGGGTAGCCATAATTGGAACTTAATCTTAATAAATTCAGATAACTTGGTTGACATAGGAATATGATTAATTAAGTTACACTGGGTATTTATATTTGACCATCGGAAGAGGCTTTTGCATAATTTCATACCGCCAGGTAACATTCATAGCAACATAGAACCAAATCCAAGGAACATGGGGAAGGAGCAATGTCATGCCATCATTTTAAAAAGCGATACTGAAATCAATAAAAATATTAGAGTCAAGGCAACTGTTGAGGAAGTTGTAAAAGAAAGCTGCGAAGTAGTTCCACAGATGGAGGAAAAAGAAGCAAAGGAAAAAGATCAAGAAATGATCACTCTACCTCCACATTTTCCACAGCTTCTCCAGAAGAATAAACTAGACAAGCAGTTTTCTCGATTCCTGGAGATTTTCAAAAAGTTGCATATCAACATTCTATTTGCAGAAGCTTCGGAACAAATGTCCAGCTATGTCAAATTCATGAAAGACATTCTTTCACGAAAATGGAGATTGGGAGATTACGAGACAGTAGCATTATCAGAAGAATGCAGCGCTATCATCCAGAGGAAGCTTCCCCCAAAGTTGAAAGATCCTGGCAGTTTCACTGTTCCTTGCATCATATGAGAACATGACTTCGGTAAGGTTTTGTGTGATCTAGGTGCAAGTGTTAAATTGATGTCTTTTTCTATTTTCAGGAAATTACAGATTAGAGAAACAATGCCCACCTCAGTCGCTCTACAACTTGCTGATAGAACGCTCGTATTTCCGAGAGATGTAGCTCAAGATATGCTGGTCAAGGTTGATAAATTTATTTTCCCAGCAGATTTTATTATCCTTCATATGGAGGAAGACGAAGACGTGCCGATCATCCTCGGGATACCATTCTTGGCTACAGGTCGAACTATTATTGATGTACAAAAGGAGAACTAACCATGAGGGTACAAGACCAAAAAATAACATTCAATGTTTTCAAAGCCATGAATTTCCCCGATGATGAAAAGAATAAGGAATGTTTCAGACATGATGTGATATATAGTACCATCCAGAACTCCAATACAATGCAAATTTCTACTGACAAACTATCTGTGGAGCCTGAAGATAAAGCGTACTGCGTACTGAAGAAGCCTATTCTTGCACTACAAGCAACATAAGAGAAACAGTTCCACCAGCTCAAAGAATTGGAGGAATTTCACATACAGCCTTTTGAGAATGTTAAACTGTACAAAGAAAAGGCCAAAAAGAGACATGATGAGAAGTTAGTTCGCATACAACTAGAACCAGGGCAGCGGGTACCGTTAAACAAATCAAGCTTGAAACTCTTTCCATGGAAGCCAAAATCACGGTGGTCAGGTCTATTCTTAATCACCAAAGTTTTACCAGATAAAGCCGTTGAGTTACATGATCCCAACTCTAATAAAATATTCAAGGTTAAAAATAAGCGTGTCAAGCACTACTGGGGAGAATCATTTGAGCGACAAAAAGAAAGTGTCACGCTTTCAGATCCAGCCTAACATTCGGGCAGTCATGTCTAGCTAACGACTTTAAACTTAGTGCTATTTTGGAGGCAACCAATGCAATTTGTATATATATTCAGATTTGGTGTGTTTGATTTTTGTGTGTTTAGTTTTTGCAGGTTAAGTCATTTCAAGATGGAAGACGCTCTCGCAAATCTTCACAAGCAATTTCCTTCTCTCCATCAAAATATTATGATGAAAGTCTACAAAGCTCGCATGGAACAGATGAGGCTACTGATGATCAAAGGCATCCAGAGCTGAGAAAGAAATATATAAAAATGGAAGCCACTTCAAGAAGACGAGTAGTAAACATTTATGTGTTTTGCGGTACTAGTGTTGGTACTGAGCCACAAAATGTAGCACTAGCACAGGAATTGGGTCGAGTCTTAGCCGAAAGAAATATGCACTTAGTATATGGCGGTGGCAATCTTGGACTAATGGGGATTGTTTCAAAGGCTGTACAGGAAGGGGCAGTCAAGTCTTGGGAATCATCCCAAAATCTTTGGCGGAGGCAAATCTGATTGGACCATCAAACAGAGAAGAACTAATTGTGCCAGGTATGTCTGAACGACTGGTAGAAATGATTAACCGTGCTGATGCTTTTATTGCTTTGCCATGTGGCTTGGGCACAATGGAGGAGATTTTCACAGTATTATCTTGGGCGAACTTGAACTTACACCCGAAACCGATTGGACTGTTTAACGCTGATGGATTTTATGATTTTCTTTGTGTATTTCTTGATGATGTCCGAGAAATGGATTCGTGTCAAAGCCTCTAAAAGAACTCCTCTTCACTGCTAGAACTGCCCCAGATTTAATTGACCAAATCTTAGCCTTTGAACCATAAATCGACCCCATCCTTTCCAAGATAAACTGGTCTGATGATTATCGTAGTAAGAAGCATCGGATAAATCTGGATCTTAACCTCTAATTTTCATTTTAGATGCAGAATTTCAGCTAACCAGGTACTGTTTCTAAACTCTTCTTCTACTTTTTAAGACATTGGGGACAATGTCTCATTTAGGTTTGGGGGAGGGGAATAATTGACAAGTATCATTTTTTTATTGTGTTATTTTAAATCAAAAATTTTTCGAAAAAACTCAAAAAAATTGAAAAATTTTACAAAAATCAAAAAAATATTTTGTGTTTTCAATTTGATTAATCAGGTGAAATTGGTATGAGATAACTGTTTAAGGAATTTCCATTCATGAGACGTATCTCAGCCTATTTCGGAACAAGATAATTTTTGTTTATTTCCTTTTGAATTATTAATTTGTAAGTTCTCCATAAAAATGACTAAAATGGATCTTCATATGCTCAGTTGACAGATATTATCAATATGCATGGTAACATACGGACATGAGATGTAATTGAAAAGTTTGTAATATTTGGTGCTCTAGTTTAATTGGAGGAAACACCTAAAAAAAGCGATAGGTTAAAAAAAACGTCATAGATCCGAGTTATTAAGTATGTAAGGGTGTTTTAACACCTAGTGCCCTTAAACCAACTGGTTTGGGAGTCATTGGCCCAACACTCGTTACATGGATCGAAGATGTTGCAAAAAAAATAAATAATAATATACATTTATATTAGAAATCTGAGTAATTAAGTCTGTAGGTGTGTCTTAACACCCAGTGCCCTAAAGCTAACTGGTTTGGGAGTCACTGACCCAAAGCTCACTACATAGATGGAAGATATTGTATATAAATAAAAAAATAGAAAAAAAAAATCAGAAAAATTTTCCATTGCTAAAAAAGGTGGGAATTCTGATAAAACTTTAGGACAAAATATTACTTTCTTCTCAACTTCACTTGTGACTATTATGGGCAAAATGAGTTGATTAATATTTTGTTGGCTGTGTATATGAAGAATGGTAAAAAAAATAATCGGAGAATTCACTTATTCAGTAATCTAGAAAGAAAGAAAACAATTATTAACTTGGATAAGAAGTTTCACCTGTTTTGTCATTAACTTTTTTATTCTATTTTCTCTTGTCTTTTTTCTTTTGTGTGCATTAGTTTTACTATCTTCTTACTTTTATCAAACGTTTGTGGATATCGTTGCTGTAAGCCCTCACGAGACTACAACTCGTCCAGTAGGGACACCTAGAGGTTTAAAGGCTTGTTGCATATGCTAAATGCAACTGTGATACCTACGAAAGTGGCTTAGTTTTATTTTAATTGTCTCTTGTATTTTATTTTATTGTTTTGATCGAGGACTAGCAAAATGTTAGGTTTATGGGTGTGATGAGCGGAAAATATATCAATATTTACCGCCCATTTTACTTAATATTTTGTTTAGTTTCTCGGGTTCGATGAACGTTTTGATGTGTTTTAGTTTATTTTACAGATAAAATAATATTGGGATTCAATGGAATCATTTAGGACGAAATGTGGGTCAAATAAGGCAAAAATTGGACTTGACATATTAATTTTGGATATTGGAAACTTGAAAGGGCGTTCTAACGAAGTACAGTTTCGGAAATTCCAATTTGGCGCAATTGTCGTATTTTAGGTATAACGTTTTACTCTGATATCTGATTGAGCTGATTCAAGTTCCAGATTAAAGAAGATTCAAAGATATACAACTTTGACGAACAAAATAATTTCGAATTCTGAATGTTGCATGACCGAAATTGATGAAACATCTGAAAGTGTGTTATGTGTAATTATTAAAGTCATTTTCAAAGAAAATGAATAAATAAAAAATAAAAATAGTCAAACTCCCACCAAACATGATAGCAATTAATAATGGATTTGGTGGAGTAATTAGTGGAGCAATTAGTGGAGCAATTAATAATGAATTTGGTGGAGCATTTAATAATGGATTCGGTGGAGGCAAAATTTTGCCTATAAATACCAAGTCATTTCATTTGTAAATTCATACCTTCTTCTATGTGATTCCTTAATAATACTAAGAAGATTGTATCTTGCTTGTTTATTTTCAGCTTTCAGTATTTAATTTCAGCTTTCGCACTTTCTTTTCTTTACTTTTCAGTCTTTACTTTCTGCAATTTACTTTTACGCACAGTACTTTCCTTTCTTTACTTTTCAGCAATTTACTTTTCAGTAATGAGGAGGTAACTCCCCCTTACTGGGGTAAAAGATAAAACTTTTATTACTAATATTTTGATTAATCTCCCTTAAATATAATATATAAACTAGTTAAAACGTGACTTAATGAGGATACCGCCTTATGGTCGGTTGGTAAATATTGAAATTGGTTTTAACTTGACTAAACTAGATACCGCCTGATTCGTCAGTTGGTAATTAATTATTAATTTGACTTAATCTGGATACCGCCTATATGGCTGGTTGGTAATTATCATGCAAAGTTAATATATTATATTAAGGGAGATATATAAAATATAAGTAATAAAAGTGGATCATTTTACCTCAGTATTTTCTTTTATTGTACTTTTACTTTATTTACTTTTCAGCAATTTACTTTCAACATTTACTTTTCAGCAATTTACTTTTAGCATTTACTTTTCAGTAATTTACTTTTCAGCATTTACTTTTTAGCATTTAATTTTCAGTATTTAATTTTCAGCATTTACTTTCCATCATTTACTTTTCAGTATTTAATTTCCAGCAATTTACTTTGTCTTTTATTTTATTTAAGCTTTTACTGCCCGTAAATATGTGTCGTAACTATGTCAGTTATTTGGGGTTGTGATGAATTCCAATATCACCGGTTAATAAGGGGTTATTTTATGGTTTGTTTAATATAAAGGTTTATTTTTGAGCCTTAGTCTTAATGCTTCTTGTTAACTGGCCATTAATAAGAATGATTCGGTAAACTTGAAATGAACTTGGAAAAGAGATTTTACGTTTAAACCCTAGAATCAATAGCCCACGATCTTCCTTGAGGATAGATAATCCTTTAATAGATTTCCTTACATGATATGAATATACCTGTCGGGCGGGGGTAGCCATAATTGGAACTTAATCTTAATAAATTCAGATAACTTGGTTGTCATAGGAATATGATTAATTAAGTTACACTGGGTATTTGTATCTGACCATCAGAATAGGCTTTTGCATAATTTCGTGTTCCAGGTTAATAAAATGATATATTACACAAACGTAAAAAAACCACTTCATCTTTTAAAAAGATATTGGAAAGATTCACAACCCTGAATAGTTTAATAATATTGAATTTTCCTCAATTTCCTTTTGCACAATTTTATTTTCTATTTTAAGTTTAAAGTACCCAATCAAACAATCAATTCATTAGATACTTGTAAGAATTTGGCTTCATTAATTAATAGCTTAGGTATTAAGTCCTCGTGGGATCAATACTTTTTATACTACTTGAACGATACGTGTGCTTGCGTTATACGCGTGTGAAAACGCTGGTCAAGTTTTTGCCCGAATGATCATCATAATGCCCATGTATGCAATTTCCTGGAAATATGCATCACTTTCAACTTCAATAGATGGGCAGAAGAAGCGGTTCGCTTGCGAATTTTCCGTATTCATTGATTGATAAAACAAATGGATGGCTCTAGTCACTGCAAGCAGGATCGATCACTACATGGATAGACTTTGCCACCAAGTTCCTCGCAAGTATTTTCCTCTCACCAGAACATTAAGGTTGTGTAATGACATCACATCATTCATGCAATATGATTCGAAGTCATTATACGAGGTGTGGGAGACATATAAAGACATGTTGTGTAAGTGCCCACATCACGACATTGTGAAATGGCTGCAAGTCTAGACCTTCTATAATGGGCTTAATGGAATGATAAAGACTATATTAGACACAGTGGCTGGAGGTGCACTAATGGACAAAGATAGGAATGTCGCATGGGATCTACTAGAAGAGATGACTAACAACAACTCCATATGGCCAACTAAAAGAAGTATTCAGTAGCAAGCAGCATCAATTCATGGGTTAGAGCTAAACACAACCCTGAATGCCAAGCTAAACCTACTCTGTAAATGTCTAGTTCTATGAGATGTACTGATATATTAATTATTATGTGTGAGCATGTTGCATATGGATGTAATTGTTGAGGTAGAGCACATGCCCACTCTGTATGTATTGGATGCCTGAGATGTCATCAGTTCATGATTGATTGTGGCTGACTATGCTGGTTTATATATGGATGATGACATTGCGTTGTACTACATTGCATAGCACGACATTCATGTTCATATGGTTCCTATGATGATGCATACACATTTTACAGACCCAGTGAGAGACATTGTGCACATGGGTAGAGACAGATTCGGGGTTGGGGGACAGCGACACGTAACACCTCTAGGTACTCCAATTCGGATAGAGATCCAGGACAAAAGGGACGGCGATACGTAACACCCATGGATCCTAGTTTTAGTGACATGAGGGATGGCGATACGTAACGCCCCATAGCACTAGTTGGGTGTTTAAGGAGATGACGATACATAACGATCTTATATACCAGAGACCCGGTTGAGTGATTCTCGGATTCGTCCAGTTGATTTGTGTCATGGGTGAGAGAATTAGTTTTATGATAAGTTTTGTAGAGCATTATTTTTTCAGATAAGATTTTCAAATGATTGATTTTATAACGAGTTTATAATGACAAGGTTCTATGATATGATTTACGCAGAGCTTTACATAGATCTTAATGACTATATAGAGTTTCTTAGTTTTTCAGATTCAAAAGTTTCCTCAAAGCCTTTTACAGTTTCCCAGAGCAATCAAGTTTTGATTTCACCAGTTTTTATGATATTTCCTTTGAGAATCCTTTTATAACTTGTTATTTTTATAAGGAATTGGTTTCCAATAGATTAAGAGACCGTAATTTTGTCTAATAGATTCAACACCACAAATTTCAAAGTTGGTTTTACTCCCAACTCTTTTTGATATTTTCGGAAAAATGAATTTTCTTGATTTTTAGAACCTATACAGTCTTAGGAGATTTTTTTTAAAGTTTTACAAGTTTCAGATAGAAAGATTTCAGGTTTACATATAACTCGCCCCATGGGGCCAGGTACAGATGTCCCTCTTGTAGGGGTTTTAGGGGCTAAATCCGGTAACGCAGCGGAAGCGGTGGAAAATCGTATTTTCCGATTTCAAAACTTTTTCTCGGATTAATTAAATAAACATATTTATTTAATTATCCAATAATCAAATTATGAAATAAAATTCAAATGAATCATATTCAAGTGAATTTACCGAAATGCCCTTACATTGGTATTTTGTCCATTTTAGTCCGAAATTGATCAAATCAATTTTGAATGATTCTAAATCATTTCTAAGATGAACTTAGCATGTTCAAAACATCAAAACACCAAAAGCAACCAAATCCCCAAATTTCACTCACTTGGCCGAATGCTCCCAATGGGGTGCCATTTGTGCACTTTGTCATTTCATGCTTCAAAACACATCAAGATGTAATCCAATCAACATGAAACTTTATATACATCATATACGCATCCAAATACACAACATATATGAAAAGCCCCAAATTTGGAATTGGTCATGAACCCTAATTTTTCAATTTCATCAAATTGGACAAATTAGACCAAATTGGTTAAATCCAATACTTTAATCATGTTTCTTCCATCCAATCAAAGTCTCAACACAATGAAACAACTCAAGATCAAATCTAGGTCATCTAAGAGTGGGTCAACAACTCTAGATTAGCAACATGGTTTCCAAAACCTTAAAAGAAAGCTTATAACTACAATAGTCACAACCTTCCTTCATCATACATGCTCAACACTTCCATCAAAACTTCCATCAACAAAAACACAAGGAATAAAGAAATAAATAACCTAAGAACATCATATGTTAAAGCCTATATCCTAAGGAACATTTTCCTTTCTAATAGCAAGTTGGAAAAACTCACTAAAATCCAAGCTTTCTTTGATTTCTTCTTTCTTTCTCACAAGCTTCCTTTGCTTCCATTAATGGAGTTTTTCTTTAAAGTGTATTAGGTTAAGAATGAAATGAAATGAAAAACAATATATACTTGCACAAACAATGCCTTGGCCGAAATTCACCTAGACTTGTACAAGTTTATAAATTTCATTTCCATTTCATTTTCATTTGATCAACTTTAATAAATATCTAAAACCTTTTAAAGATATTATATAAAGTCAACAAATGCAACTAAGAAAATATATCTCTTATATATTTTCAAGGTCATGGCCGAATTTAATCAAAAAATAAAGGAGAAAGACATTTTAATTTTTCAAACAATTTTGAACAAATATCTTAAGAAGTCAAAATCAATTTGACAACCTTTTCCTTTAATGTATAAGTCAAAAATTGCAACTTATAATCATTTCCTAACTTTATCATTTGGTGAGATATTTATATTTTAATTATATTAATCATTTAACAATTAAATAATTCAATAATTAATTAAATACAAATATATCAAATATATGTATTATATTTACTTTAAATATCTCAAATACATATATTAATGATATATGTCAAATACCTTTATTTGACTATTTATTAATGTGTATTTAATAATATCATATATTAAATACAAATACACATTAATTAAGAAATGACGGTTCGGCCCGTTCGCATGTATTTTTCGTTTAACGATTAAACGATTTATAAATAATCATCATTATTCATAAATGTTGCTCTAGTGCTCTACGAGTATTGTAGGCATTGCATTTTTGCATATCAGCCCAATGATAAGCCTCGAATGGAGGCACTACTTTTTTAGTTGCGGAAGTTGCGGAAAGCGGTCGTCGGAAGGGAATGGTCAAGAATTGACAATTTTTTTGGATTTGGTTCGCTTGTTCAAGCTTTGGTTCGCTCATTCGGTCTCAATTTTAAATTTATCCTCGACCCTGTTCACAAAAATACCCCACGTCCAAACCCATTTTCCATACCCCACATTAGCCACCCACCTTTATAAACAAATCACAAAAGCCCACAACTCCCACGTGAACAACCATTCCTTCACATATATGATTCACAAAACCCATTCCTTCATAAACCAAACAAGCACTAAACTACAAACACCAACCACCAAGAAATAAAAATCCAAAATAAGCCCATAGCCAAGCCCATGCATCTCACGTCTTTCACCAAATAATGAACAACAAACCCATTCCTACACCCATCCATTCCCATGCAACCACCCTTCATAATCTCACCTAACCCTCACGCCCATGCCCTCCTCCATACACATCTCCATTATTCACGCACAACTGCCCACGCCCCTAGCTTCATCAACAAAATCAGCCTTTCATGACAGCCACCCACGTTAACGGCTCCCTCATCAAATAAACCCTAACCAAAGCTCAACGCCATCACACTACACCACCCATAAGAACAAAAGCAGCCCTCACGACCACCCCTGACTTTTCCCCTGCCTTCACGCCTGGTGTAACAAAATCCCCTTTAACTGCCCTTGCTTCACGCCATAACACCCATCTGGCCCCTCCCTCTCTCGCTATCTCAACCCTTACAGACCCTCACGCACCTCCTCTCTCTCTGCCCCATGCACTCACCACAAACCAACCCTTACTGACCAACAACTCCATGCAGCCGACCTAAACAAATGAACACAATAGCAGCCTTCAACTCACTCCTTCACGCTCAGCTCACCTGCACATTCAACACACCAACAGCTCAGTTCACTGCCGAGCCCCTTCTTCATGTAAGACCCCTCAACCACAGCCACTACCGAGCACCTTCAACACATAATTGCCCCTTCACCTAACTCACTCCTCCACGCTCAGCTCACCTGCACATTCAATGCACCAACAGCTCAGTTCACTGCCAAGCTTCACGCCCAGTACAACATCACACGTAGCCCTGCACTTAACACACTCACGCATAAATCATCAGTCCATACAAACTCTTCACGCCATCAATAAGCCGACAGCCCTCACAGCTCCATTCATCGTCAAACCTACCCTGACCAGTCTCCATTTCATGCACACAGCACACGTCCAAAACCAGCACCATAACACGCACACCACTCTCAACAAACTCTCTCGCCACTGCCCATGCTCAAAGCAGCCTCTAATTTACCTCATGTAACTGCCCCCCTCATACTCACATGAAACCCTAGCTGCTCACGGCTTCCCCCATGCACTGCCCTTCAACCGAGTTGATCACTTCACTTCATGAAACCAGCAGCCCCAGCGTAACAAATAGCCATGAAATGTATGTACATCCCTCACGTAGAAACCCTACATACCTGACCGAGACTGCTTTCCCTCTTTCACGCAAACATCACTTCACACAGCCCCTCTTTCCAACCTTAACGCATCAGCCCCAGTAGTCCTCTTAACCTTCACCAAAACTGCATCATAACTGCCCCTAATAACAACTCCATTCATGCCCATTCACCCAGCCTCTCTCCTTCACGTGACCAAGACAGAATAACCACCAAAACCCTATTTTGCCCCTTCTCTCAGTCACACGCACCCAAGTAGCAGCCCATGCACACATATAACTCATGCGTCAAACTGCTCCATTCACACACACGGCACTCAGCACCCTACCTTCACGCCCTTAAGCAACAAACATGTCATAGCCCATGAGAAAGTTCCACACGTGAGCAATAAACAAAAAAAAAGTGAGCCAAAAGCCCCAAAAAAAATCGTGAGTCAGACCACCCAAAAACCCGCAAGACAGTGCCCAGAAATCACCCCAAAAATCGTCCCAAAAATAGCCTGAAAACAGTGAGAAAATCGGAGAAAATGGCGAGTTAAGACTGTGAGAAAGCAGAGAAAACAGCGAATGGAAAACACGAGTGAAAACAGTGGAAACAGCAAAAACAGCGAACCTGTGAAAATAGTAGAAACAGTGGACCAGTGAAAACAGCAAAATGATATCCCTTCCGGCACCGTGGAACGCACTCCCGGAAAGCGACTTAAAAGGTAAGACCTGAGGGCACCCTTTTATTTATTATCCTTTATTTTTAGTTATTTTATTATTTTATTTCGCATGATTATTGTGAATTGGTGCATGATGTGATTTCCGGTGAACGGAACATGTGTTCTCTCTTGTGGTATATCGGATGGAAACCCGGACGTAAATTCCGTAGCCGAATCCGAATGGACGGTATTGCGGTTTGCACTCGGGATACAATGCCACGTATCACTTGAGAGACACACGTATTTCGTTTCATCCAAACCTTGTATTTGAGCATGATTAGGTTGCTGGTATGTTATTTATTCCTTAAGCATGATTAGGTTGTTAGTGTGTTATTTCCTTATGTATGTTATAGTTATTTACTTCGCAATATGAGTTTTATCTATGTTTGTTTAGGTTGTTGTTTAGCTTTCATGTTTGATAATGTAACATGTTCGTTGTGTGATATTGTATGTTTACCTTTATGAACGTGAATTAGATCTAGGTTAATCTCATACATGTATGTTGTGTAGACTTGGTTAAATTATTGCACAAATCCGTTCATTACAAGTGGCATAAGTAAGAGACCATTCCGAACCAACGGTTTGAGGTCTTCCCTTGCGAGGGGTGAGTGCGGCCTTAAATCATTTTTCCCGGTTCACACCGGTGGCGACTCCATTTTATTTCTCCGGTTTAGTCCCCCATGGGCTACTCCGTACTCCCGACCGAGCCGCGAGCCCGGAACAGCGTCGTCCATTTCTGTGTCCTACATTCTGGCAACTCCACTGGGGATAGAGAATCGGCTCCGAAATAATGTCTTGTAATGTTTGGATTTGTGCTTTAATTAATCATGACTACTGTGGGTTTAAGGAGTTTAATCAAAGACATTGTTTAGGCTAGGTGATGGTTGGTGTCTTCCTTCACTCACTACCTTTCGAGGAAAAGCTGTGAAGGCACCTAGATAATCATTCACCTGTAGCTTGTTGTGATAGACTAGTTTGGAGGACTCGTTGTTTATTCCTGTCACCAAGCGATAAGAGCCTAAGAGGCTTGGGTACTTAAGAGAGCCTCGTTCCACCCTCCCTCTAGGGAATCTACAACGGGAAGTCCATTCGACAGTTAGTCACACACCACATCTTGTTGGCACGTACCGTAAGGTATAAAAAAGGTTCGTTCACTTGGTCGCTTGAACCCTTGAGTGGGGAGTCCTAGTTGTGAACAATCCTTCGTCAAGGAGAGCTTTTGTTTACACTCCTAAAACCTACATGTGAACCTTAGTTGCACGACCCTTAGAAAATTTGTCTATGTTTGATTTTTGGACTATCGTCATTTGGATTCAGTTGGACTCTTTATCAAAAGACGTGAACTCGTTGGGCCATTTAAACTGGGACAAGTTCATGTCATTTTGACAATTAGGCCAAAATTTCTAAAATGCCGATGGGCCAGTTTGTGTTTGTGCCTTTTATCATTTGAAGTTATTTAGTTATATTATCGCAAAGTGTAAACATGTTGGGCCTTTTCAACTGGGGCAAGTTTGCACCGCGCAATGATGTGATTGAATGCTTTAAAATGATGATAGGCCAACTTATATATGTATTTTCCGCATCACACGCATCTCAAGCATTTCATGCATACACGCATCATGTTAACCCTTTTGTGTCTTAAAAGCCATCATAGATACCCGTTGGGTTGGGGAAGACTTGTCAGAAGACCATCAGCCAACATGAGTGAGTCAGCCAACGAGGGATCCCGCCTGGATCAATTGGAGACCAAAGTAACATGAATTATTGAGATGTTGCAAGTTCTGACTAATGTTGCGGCCAGTTTAACCGTACCCGGTAGCCGATAACAGAAAGCTGTACAATCAGAATGGAAAGACCATCAGGGAATCCTCGGAAGAAGCAAGTAGAAAAGACAGGATAGCAATTCAGAAATTGAGAAACGGAGCAGTGAGACTGTCAGATTTAAAAGGGAACGAGTTCACCGAGCCGATCAATGTTAACAGATTGAAGCTGTATTTAGCCTGAGGAAGAGAAGACCGAGCAGTCATCAAGGGAATTGGCGGAAGGCCTAACCCAACAGGATAGGAAACATATGCATGCATACATGTAACGTACTTTCAATTCTTGTGTTTGTTCTATGTTTGCAGGTTTCAAACAGAAGAGAAGAACCGACAGAAGGAAACACATGACGCCGAGGAGCACAATGAGGGTCTCACCCATCATGAACAGGGAGGACCTCTACACTTGCATACGTATACATTACATGCACACATCTTTATTTTATTGTCTTGTATTCGCAGGTTTAAAAGAAAAAAAAAGAAAAAGAAAGCGACAAAGATCAAAATGTGACACAAGCACTGAGGATGACATTGAAGACACATTGACAAATGGATTTCGGTCATGTCTAGCTGAAGACGATGAATTTAGTGCTAACAGGGAGGCAACCCATACACTTTGTTGCGATGAAAAGAAGCGGCAAAGATCAAAAGGTGACACAGGCACCGAGGATGACATTGAAGACACATTGACAGATGGATTTCGGTCATGTCTAGCTGAAGACGATGAATTCAGTGCTAACAGGGAGGCAACCAAACACTTTGTTGCAATTTATTTTCATGTTTTGTGTATACATGTTGTAGAATTTTTAATTTTGTGTGTTATTTTTGTAGGTAAAAGCAAAGATCGAGCATGTTAAGACTGAAGGAATGGTGTTTGGCAATCACAAAGATAGGAGCTAATCCATTAGTGGTGGCAGACTAACAATCGTTCTGTGGAAGACATTTTCTTGACTGCGACAAAGGCCGAAGAGTTGATTGAACAGATCCTAGCCTTTGAACCAAAGCTCGACCCCATCCTCTCCAAATTGGACTGGACTGATAGTGATCGTGGCAAGAAGCGCAGATTGGACATTGATCTGAATCGATGATGTTCCCTGCTAACCAGGTATTATAGACATGAGACGTGCTTGAAAGTTTGTGTTCTAGTTGAAAAAAAAAATGAAAGAAAAAAAAATTATTATTGCTGAAAAAAAAAATGAAAAAAAAATGATGAAAGAAAAGAAAAAATGAGTGAGAGAAGTCTTTTGTAATTAGACATATGTCCGGTGATGACATTGTTTGCTGTAGGGAGAAACCCTAGAAACGATAAGTGCGAGACGTGCTCTCGTCCGGTATTCTGAATGGATTGATCTCAGTTAGACTCACGAGCACTTGATTACGGGATCCTAGCAGTAGAAGCCTGAGTGGGTTGCAAGGTGACTAGTTGAAGAGATGATGAATCGGTGAATGACCGTTTGCTTGGGTGTCCACACTTGTTTACTGATGCTATGATATATGATATGGTTGGAAAGAAAGAAAAAAAAAAGAGTCTTTGAAATAAAAAAGAAAAGAAAAAAAAATAGACCACCTATAACCGATAAGCGTGAAGCTACCCATGGGCGAGTATTAGGACCACCATGAGGAGAAATGCTACCTTAAAGGGTAGGTGTGTCAGAAAAAGAAAAGAAAAAAAAAGAAAAAAAAAAGAAGAAAAAAGAGAAAAGAAAATGAAAAAAAAGAGACAAAAGAAAAAAGATGAAAATCATATCATGTTGAGTATGCTGAAGTAATCACAGAATGTGATCAAGACATCCAGGTTGGTTAGACCCACTGGTTCGATTCTCTGAAACGAAATCACCAAGTTGGCTTACTTAAGGACTAAGTGCGAAAGAGCCCTGACACACACACACGATGAGTCTAGTTAAGATCACCTATTCAGACGATCGGAGTTGAGTGTATCAAGTACTTTGAAGGTTCTCTGGTTTCGACACGAAACATTCGTTGAGGACGAAAATATGTTTAGCTATTAAGATTGTCTCGAGGAGAGCAATATAGTATTGTGAAATAAATCATTCACATCAGTATCAATCTTTTTTGAGTATGGCACTCTGCGGGTTGAGGCCCACATCTCTATCAGTCTTTACCGAGTATGACACTCTGCGGGTTGAGGCCCACATCACTATCAGTCTTTACCGAGTATGGCACTCTGGGGCGAGGCCCACTTCATTATCAGTCCTTGCCGGGTATGACACTCTGCGGGTTGAGGCCCACATCACTATCAGTCTTTACCGAGTATGGCACTCTGGGGCGAGGCCCACTTCATTATCAGTCCTTGCCGGGTATGACACTCTGCGGGTTGAGGCCTACATCACTATCAGTCTTTACCGATGGCGAGGCCCACTTCATTATCAGTCCTTGCCGGGTATGACACTCTGCGGGTTGAGGCCCACATCACTATCAGTCTTTGCCGGGTATGACACTCTGGGGCGAGGCCCACATCATCAGTAGCATCCTTGCCGAGTATGGCACTCTGGGGGCGAAGCCCACATCTTTGTCAGAATCAGTTTTGCCGGGTATAGCACTCTGGGGGGCGAGGCCCACATCTTTATCAGGATCAGTCCGGCGGGTATGGCACTATGGGGGCGAGGCCCACATCTTTGTCAGAATCAGTTGTGCCGAGTGCGACTCTTCGGGTACGGAGACACAGCATCAGTTTTACCGGGTATGACACTCCGAGTATACAATATCAGTTTTGACGGGTATGGTAATCCGAGAATGGAGCAGAGTCCGAGAATGAACAAACCGAGAATGGTAATCTGAGAATGGAGTAGAGTCTGAGAATGGAACGCGATTCAAGAATGGACCACTTCACAGTAACGGTTCGAGAATGGACCACATCACAGTAACGGTTCGGGAATGAATCGCCCCACACGATAACAGCATGTTGAAATGAACCATCACATCATCAATATCAGTTTCGGGGATGAGTCCCAGGGCCGAGGCCCACATCAGCTTCAGCATAAGTTTTCAGAGATGAGTCACAGGGTCGAGGACCACATTAGCTATAGTATCAGCTTCGGGGATGAGTCCCAGGGCCGAGGCCCACATCAGCTTCAGCATAAGTTCTCAGAGATGAGTCAGAGGGTCGAGGCCCACATCTGTTACAGTGTCAGTTTCGAGGATGAGTCCCAGGGCCGAGGCCTGCAGCAGCATCGGCATCAGTTTCAGGAATGAGTCCCAGGGCCGAGGCCTGCAGCATCATCATCATCAGTTTTTAGAGATGAGTCACAGGGTCAAGGCCCACGTCAGCTTCAATATTAGTTTTGGGGGATGAGTCCCAGGGTCGAGGCCTCATCTGTTACAGTATCAGTTTCGGGGATGAGTCCCAGGGCCGAGGCCTGCAGCAGCATCGGCATCAGTTTCAGGGATGAGTCCCGGGGCCGAGGCCTGCAGCAGCATCAGTATCAGTTTCGGGGATGAGTCCCAAGGCCGAGGCCTGCAGCAACATCAGTACCAGTTTAGGGCGAGGCCCATATCAGTTTGGGCGAGGCCCACATCAGTATCAGTCTGGGGGCAAGGCCCATATCAGTATCAGCTTGGGCGAGGCCCATATCAGTATTAGTCTGGGGGCGAGGCCCATATCAGTATCAGTTTGGGCGATGCCCATATCAGTATCATTTTGGGGCGAGGCCCACATCAATATCAGTCTGGGGGCAAGGCCCATATCAGTATCAGCTTGGGCGAGGCCCATATCAGTATTAGTCTGGGGGCGAGGCCCATATCAGTATCAGTTTGGGCGAGGCCCACATCAGTATCAGTTTGGGGCGAGGCCCATATCAGTATCAGTTTGGGCGAGGCCCATATCATATATCAGTTTGGGCGAGGCCCACATAAGTATCAGTTTGGGCGAGGCCCACATCAGTATCAGTTTGGGGTGAGGCCCACATCAGTATCAGTCTGGGGGCGAGACCCATATCAGTATCAGTTGTGGGGATGAGTCCCAAGGCTGAGGCCCATGTCACCATCAGTATCTGTTGTACGGATGAGTCCCAAGGTTGAGGCCCACATTCAATATAAGCATCAGTATCGGTTGCGGAGATGAGTCCCGAGGGCGAGATCCATATCAGTATTAGTATTAGTTTCGGGGATGAGTCCCACGGTTGAGACCCACACCAGCTACAGTATCAAGTTTTGGGGGGCGAGTCCCAAGGTCGAGGCCTATATCACATCTTCAGAAGTTTTGGATGCATCCTAGGGTTGAGACCCACATCATCGTAAGTATATTCTATTTTGGGGATGCGTCCCCTGGCCGAGGCCCATTTTGCCAGCGGTATTGGGATGCGTCCCAGGGTCGAGGCCCCCGTTGTCGGTTGCAGTTATTGGGATGCGTCTCAGGGTCGTGGACCCACTGCATCATTTTGGGGATGCGTCCCCGGGCCGAGGCCCATTTTGTCAGCGGTATTGGGATGCGTCCCAAGGTCGAGGCCCCTGTTGTCGGTTGCAGTTATTGGGATGCGTCCCAGGGTCGTGGACCCACTACATCATATTTTGGGGATGCGTCCCCGGGCCGAGGCCCATTTTGTCAGCGGTATTGGGATGCGTCCCAAGGTCGAGGCCCCTGTTGTCGGTTGCAGTTATTGGGATGCGTCCCAGGGTCGTGGACCCACTGCATCATATTTTGGGGATGCATCCCCGGGCCGAGGCCCATTTTGTCAGCGGTATTGGGATGTGTCCCAGGGTCGAGGCCCCCGTTGTCGGTTGCAGTTATCGGGATGCGTCCCAGGGTCGTGGACCCACTGCATCATATTTTGGGGATGCGTCCCCGGGCCGAGGCCCATTTTGTCAGCGGTATTGGGATGCGTCCCAGGGTCGAGGCCCCCGTTGTCGGTTGCAGTTATCGGGATGCGTCCCAGGGTCGTGGACCCACTGCATCATATTTTGGGGATGCGTCCCCGGGCCGAGGCCCAATTTTTCAGCGGTATTGGGATGCGTCCCAGGGTCGAGGCCCCGTTGTCGGTTGCAGGTATTGGGATGCGTCCCAGGATCGAGGTCCACTGCATCATCAGCTCAGCTCGAAGCAGCAGGTAAGTCAGGTGGCAGTTGGCGAGCCAGGTAAGTAAAAATGTATTGCACGAACTTTGATAAGACTATCATTGTCACACACTGCACAGATCCCATCAAAGAGGGGGCGACTGTAGGCATTGCATTTTTGCATATCAGCCCAATGATGAGCCTCGAATTGAGGCACTACTTTTTTAGTTGCGGAAGTTGCGGAAAGCGGTCGTCGGAAGGGAAGAGTCAAGAATTGACATTTTTATTGGATTTGGTTCGCTTGTTCAAGCTTCGGGTTCGCTCATTCGGTCTCAATTTTAAATTTATCCTCGACCTGGTTCACAAAAATACCCCACGTCCAAACCCATTTTCCATGCCCCACATTAGCCACCCACCTTTATAAACAAATCACAAAAGCCCACAACTCCCACGTGAACAACCATTCATTCACATATATGATTCACAAAACTCATTCCTTCATAAACCAAACAAGCACTAAACTACAAACACCAACCACCAAGAAATAAAAATCCAAAATAAGCCCATAGCCAAGCCCATGCATCTCACGTCTTTCACCAAATAATGAACAACAAACCCATTCCTACACCCATCCATTCCCATGCAACCACCCTCCATAATCTCACCTAACCCTCACGCCCATGCCCTCCTCCATACACATCTCCATTATTCACGCACAACTGCCCACGCCCCTAGCTTCATCAACAAAATCAGCCTTTCATGACATCCACCCACGTTAACGGCTCCCTCATCAAATAAACCCTAACCAAAGCTCAACGCCATCACACTACACCACCCATAAGAACAAAAGCAGCCCTCACGACCACCCCTGACTTTTCCCCTGCCTTCACGCCTGGTGTAACAACAGCCCCTTTAACTGCCCTTGCTTCACGCCATAACACCCATCTGGCCCCTCCCTCTCTCGCTATCTCAACCCTTACAGACCCTCACGCACCTCCTCTCTCTCTGCCCCATGCACTCACCACAAACCTACCCTTACTGACCAGCAACTCCATGCAGCCGAACTAAACAAATGAACACAATAGCAGCCTTCAACTCACTCCTTCACGCTCAGCTCACCTGCACATTCAACGCACCAACAGCTCAGTTCACTGCCGAGCCCCTTCTTCATGTAAGACCCCTCAAACACAGCCACTGCTGAGCACCTTCAACACATAACTGCCCCTTCACCTAACTCACTCCTCCACGCTCAGCTCACCTGCACATTCAACGCACCAACAACTCAGTTCACTGCCAAGCTTCACGCCCAGTACAACATCACACGTAGCCCTGCACTTAACACACTCACGCATAAATCATCAGTCCATACAAACTCTTCACGCCATCAATAAGCCGATAGCCCTCACAGCTCCATTCATCGTCAAACCTACCCTGACCAGTCTCCATTTCATGCACACAGCACACGTCCAAAACCAGCACCATAAACACGCACACCACTCTCAACAAACTCTCTCGCCACTGCCCATGCTCAACGCAACCTCTAATTTACCTCATGTAACTGCCCCCCTCATACTCACATTGAAACCCTAGCTGCTCACGGCTTCCCTCATGCACTGCCCTTCAACCGAGTTGATCACTTCACTTCATGAAACCAGCAGCCCCAGCGTAACAAATAGCCACGAAATGTATGTACATCCCTCACGTAGAAACCCTACATACCTGACCGAGACTGCTTTCCCTCTCTCACGCAAACACCACTTCACACAGCCCCTCTTTCCAACCTTAACGCATCAGCCCCAGTAGTCCTCTTAACCCTCCTCTTAACCCTTCACCAAAACTGCATGATTAGGTTGCTAGTATGTTATTTATTCCTTAAGCATGATTAGGTTGTTAGTGTGTTATTTCCTTATGTATGTTATAGTTATTTACTTCGCAATATGAGTTTTATCTATGTTTGTTTAGGTTGTTGTTTAGTTTTCATGTTTGATAATGTAACATGTTCGTTGTGTGATATTGTATGTTTACCTTTATGAACGTGAATTAGATCTAGGTTAATCTCAGACATATATGTTGTGTAGACTTGGTTAAATTATTGCACAAATCCGTTCATTACAAGTGGCATAAGTAAGGGACCATTCCGAACCCAACGGTTTGAGGTCTTCCCTTGCGAGGGGTGAGTGCGGCCTTAAATCATTTTTCCCGGTTCACACCGGGTGGCGACTCCATTTTATTTCTCCGGTTTAGTCCCCCGTGGGCTACTCCGTACTCCCGACCGGGCCGCGAGCCCGGAACAACGTCGTCCATTTCTGTGTCCTACAAGTATGTTTCATTATTGAGACTCTCTAGATTCAGGTATATCCGTCACGAAATCCAATTTCATGTGCATAATCTATCCACCCGTAGATTATGACGATCAAGGATAAACTAGCTGAATCATACAGGTCGAGGTCATTGCATACGTATAATCCCTCCGTCACAGGTATCCAGATAATCCCAGAGATATAGATGTGAACGTCAAATCTCTATAGGTATTATCTCGTCGACGTATCTATTAGCAATCTCTAAAAAACACTCGGAACTTACTTCCGATGTATACTTTGGCCACAGATTTAACAGACTGCTAAATATATATGGACTACCTATGCTCTGTACACAGAACTGACGGATCCTATCTTGACACACACATGATATCCTGAGGATCGATCCACACCCAACGAACAGGCGGAGGTCTGATCTAAATAGATCGGTGATGTGACTGCCATCTAAGTGTGGAGATGTCTCATACATCCACAGTGGTGTCTCAAGTCGAAGGACCACTATGCTACTCAACCCGAGAAGATTCTTATTGACGTTGGTGTACCATCCATTAAGAATCTTCGGTGAGTCGTTCAGTGTTTATCCATTATAAACACCTACACGTCTATACGAGTCTCCCTAGACTCATGGTTCTTTGGGATAAACCATTGGACCAAGTCTCGATATACGACATGTACTGGTCTCAACGGATTTGACTAACCGACCCGTGTTAGCAAATCTTGACCAGGAACCATGTTTGATAATATTCATATAGCAGTGACACTTCCCAATGTCAATTACAAACTAACTTTGTAACTATGTACTGCATTATATATTATCGGGCCTTTGTCTAATATATACATATCACTAAACCACATTTAGTTTCAATCTAATCGTAATCAGATCGAATATGTATATAAGAACAAGTGGTGCAACCATAAATAAGTAATATTATGGAATAAGGGGATGTTCGTATTCATGAATCATACATAAATACGGTCCGGATTGACGCTCTGAGCACCAACCCCAACACCTCTATCCTGTTACGAACCCAGGATATGGACCCTGTACAGTTAGTCCCCCTATCATGCGGAGGTATCTTCCTAGATATGGACTTTTCTAGATACAGTCCATGTATGTCGTGATTGTATATATGGCAATGTATTAGATTATAGTTTCAAGTATTTTGGATTTTGTCTTTAGTTTCAATTTCCAGAATTAAGAGAGGCTTTTCAGACATTATCAGGTTCCAGATCTAATGACATGACTAGAAAGTATATGTGTAAGTTCAATTAAATATGTGGTATGATTTGTATGTTGAAATGCATTGTTGATTCGTGATTAAAGTAAAGGCTCAGGAATAGGTGTGATGGGTTATCACATCTCGAATACAGGTTATGAGAACTCCAGCTGATGGGATCAGGTGTTGGTATCTAGTATCGTTGTAGAGGTC
The DNA here is from genome assembly GCA_019454045.1 of Zanthoxylum bungeanum. Classification (NCBI taxonomy): domain Eukaryota; kingdom Viridiplantae; phylum Streptophyta; class Magnoliopsida; order Sapindales; family Rutaceae; genus Zanthoxylum; species Zanthoxylum bungeanum. Next base: position 67,366 of record SKCR01036896.1, on the reverse strand, counting down.
AAAGGTTTCAGCTCAGTAATTCAATATAAGTTTTACAATTAATGTAATCTATATGTAGTATCCATGCATAGTTCAAGCTGACTAAACTACCACTGGTTTGGGTTGGCCTTAGCCACTAGTTTGGGTGGTTTGATAGGTTATGAGTTAATTCCGGTGTAACAGATGTGTTGTCACTAGTATGTGAAGTATAGCTACAGTATGGAACAAATAGTAAGTATGTAGCTGAAAGTTTCTAGATTAGTGTGTGAGAGATGTGATGTCAGAATTTCATATATATGTAGTACAATATAGAATCGAGAAGATAAGCCAACATCAATGTCGTATAGATTACAGTAAGTGAGTTTTCAGAGCGTGATATACATATATGGTTGTCGTATGTTAATAAGATTTTTGAAGTTTGCGTGTACTTATATGCATGTGTTTACTGTTTATGTTTTATAGTTTATTTGATAGTTATTTAAGGCGTGAGTTACTAATTGAGCTTTACAACTCACACATCAACAGTTTGTTAGTTTCTCAGATTTGCGACAGACTAGATGAGCTCGTAGAGTTTCGGTGAAGATTTTGATGACAGCGGATCGCCCCGATTATAGTCAAAGATGTTATAGTCATTGTATAGTCTTGGGTCGAGTCATGGGTTTCACTACCCTAATTGTAAAAGAATTACACTATGTATTGTACCTATATGCTGACCACGATATTGCATAGTTATGAGTTGAGTTGCGGGCCTGAGGCCGTTGTGCATATTGGGTTGTGTATATTTTCATTAATAGTTATCCTGAGGTTCTGGACTAAATCCAAGTTACTTGAATTTTAACAGAGGTTTGCCGAAATTTAAGCAGAATCAGAGGCTAATGGAGACGGGCTCTCCCTGTCTCCTGCTGGTAGCATACTGGCCCAGACAGGATGTTACAGAAATGAGATTTGGGAGTTCTTTCATTTATGCTTCTCAAGCCTCTTTAAGCTAGAAATCCAGCAGTTAGTAGCTATAACTTGGCATATTTGGGAATCTAGAAATGAGCTCCTGTTTCAGGAGAAGGCATTTATACTTTTCATGTTCTAGCGAAATCGGCAGCGATGTGCAACTCTTTTGAAATGATCCACCAGCCTTTAAAGTCTCAAGACACAGTGGGCAAAAGGGCGTAGAAGTCTCGTGGACGCCTCCTCCCAGAAGCTGGATAAAAGTGAATGTTGATGCTGCTGTCTGTAAAGAGCTAGTGAGCAGGGTTGGGGGCTGTTCTGAGGGATGATAAAGGTGTGGTGATGGCTATAGGAGTTAAAAGAGTCAAGTTTACGGGTGATGTAGAGCTGGCTGAGGCTGAGGCTGAGATAATCATGTTTGGGTTGAATTGTATCATGGAAGCAAAGCTGGACTCCACCATTATTGAATCAGATTCTAAGAATGTTTTGGACTTGGTTCTGGCTGGGAAAGGGGAGCAGCCTTAAGGAGATAGGATGGTTTATTGATGAGTTTCGTTCTTCAATGCATAGTCTAAAGTTTGTCTCTGTACAATCAAGGCCAAGAGCATGTAATAGTCTAGCTGATAGTTTGGCTAGGTTTCTGGTTTCTGGAGGGAGAGTTATCCCACCTGCATTTTATGCCTTCTGTAACTGTCTTTTTCTATTAAGGTTATTAATCTTTTCTCAAAAAAATAAAAATAATAATAAATAAATAAAATAAGAATTAAGACATATAGTAATCAAAGCTCATGTACCCGTGGAGAATTTCTATAAAGATGGATGGCTCTGCAAGGACCAATTTATACAAGTGGCAAAACTTACGTACTTGTATGACATTTCAGCAAACTACAAAGGCCTAGATAAACTGTACAGAAGTGAAAGGTTGACTCTCCCTGCATAAATTACTTCCTAAGGAGCTACTGAGCTTTTCCCATCTCCAAAAACCTCCTTATTCATACTGCAAGTTGATAATAAATCAACTTTATTTTGGTAACTTGGATAGCCAGCATCCCAAGCTTTACCACTAGAGTGTTCCAATGAGCATTCGTAGACATCACCATTCCTCAACTCATTAAAGCTACCATGCCATTGATCTTCTTTGCCAGCGGCCTGTGAACCTGAACCGATATCCCAAGATGTGCACGAGTCATCTTGGACTTCTCGATCTCCCTTCTTATCCTGGGGCCTCAATGAAAGATCAGGACCGGAACCGTTAAGCAACTTTTGATCATTACAAGTTCCATCTGCAGTGTCTTCTTCATAAACACATAATCCAGAATCTGGGCTCCAATGATAACAGATACCCTCATTATATGCAGGTGTTTCAACAACAGAATCCTCGTCTTCATCGCACATCCCAGTTTCATTGATACCAGAATCATCAGTTCCCTGCCACTCATCATTATCACTATCATTGTTCATTGCAGGACATCTGTTCTGCACAGCACGCCTTCGAAACATGAAAACATTGAAGTAATAACTGACAATGTCTGTTATGGTTCTTGAAGGGAAGGCTGCAGAAAGAATGCCCCAGAATTTTTTACCCAATGAAACTAGATTCGAGTAGACGATCCTGTGAAACAATTTTTGCTCCGAATCACTCCAATTGTCTGCAACTACCTCACCCATGGTAAGGAACCCAAGCTCTGCAAATCTTTCCTGCCCAATGTATTCTTTCAGTTCCTCTCTTGCTTCTGTGATGTGCTGTCTGACACATCTAACTGAGCCACTATCCTCACACAGACAATCATTTCTACCCTTTCCAACTTTGCCGTCACTATATGCAGATGTTCCCAAATCAGGCATCGGAATGACACAAGTTCCCATTAAAAAAATTTCACATTCATTCCTAGAAATATGTTCAAAGCCCACTGCCACTTCACATCTACATGTATGATTAAAAATTTCCTTGGTGCACTGTGAGCCCCATGCTGGAATATCAGCTTGATGATCCTCCCCAATAGGAACAGGCTTCTGTGGAGGATAACCCATTAGTAAAGTATAGAGTTGTCTAGTTCGACGATCAGGAAAAAGATATTCCCAGTATATTGGTTCATGAAATGGTGTGCCTGGCCGGGAATCTTCTTCACTAGTGCCACTGGTGGGCCGTGATGAAACAGAAACACAACCTGGACCAGTGCTTTGGACATCCTCTGCAGTCCTCTGATGTTCAGTAAGGATGCCACTCACTGGCTTTTCAACACCTCCAGTATCACATCGAATGACTTCAGCTCCACCTTTAGAATTACACATTAAATTTCAGTTTAGCTTTAGGGTAAATTTTACGTGTTATATCTACTTATTAAGTGGTCATTAGCCATAAGACTTCGCATTTCCTATAAACAATGAGAACAAGCTTTTAAATGGCAACTAAATTATGCTGACAAAAAAACTCCTTCAAACACAAACATTGAGATTTTTAGATGTTAAGAGTATACATAGCAATTCCCCACCAATTTGGATATAAAATGATTAAGAATATTCTTTACTCTTAGAAAATAACACACAACAAGTATAACAACATTTAACAATGGCTTCAACTACTCATCCATCACCCTTATTAACAATTTAGGGAATACTGCAAAAGATGGAAGATTTTATCCTTAAGCATTAATATTAGCAAAGACTAATGCTCTCGCTCACCTGAAATGTGTTGTACCAGAGAAGGATCTTCAGAAAAACCAAACTCCAATGATGAAAATAGCTGGTTACGATGTTCTGTTTGTCTTTGGTGTTTGGAAGGAATATCAAATGTTTCCTTGTTGTCAAAAGGTCGTTTCTGTACCATGTTTGACTGCAACAAAGTTGACATAAATTAAAGGCTGTAAAGCACAAGAACTGGTTTGACTTGAATTAGACTCTAGATAGTTAAGAAAAAAATGTCATACCCAATGCACAAGGCTCCCACCCACAAACAGGGTGCGGGAAAGGTCTAGATATACACAGCTTTACTTCTGTTTTTTCAGAGAGAGGTTGTTTCCGACCAATAAAAAAATACCAGGCCATATAAATAGAAGTAAGAATTGACCAAAAAAATAAACAACCAACCCGACACCCACATACAAACACATTAACCACTGCTAGGGATGGCAAAAATCCCTGTGGGAGGGGCAGTAAGGGGAAATTTTTTTATACCATTAGTTGGATGGGCAAGGTACATATATTGGCATTCTCGTTCTAATAGATAAAATTCTAGTGTACATAAGGGTAGAGTACGAATAACATTTTTATACCCGTTGGTTGAACGAGTAGCCGTAGCATCCTTAACTGCCAGGCATGATTTCATTAAACAACAAGATTGCAATTCCATCTAAATACATGATGTCTGTAAGATATATGAAATGTTCACCAAGGCGATAAACTAGTCCCTCTCCCTCAAGATATTTAAAGACCGAAGAGTTTCTAAATTACTTCAACTAACCAGACAAGCAAGCATGTAGTTCTTCCTGATGAAAGCAAACATACTTTATGCAAACCTGTACAATGCTATAACAATAGAAGAATTGAGACATGTCACATGCCAAAACAAGTTGCTCAATTGTTAACTACCCAATTCAGCACCCATGGAAAAAAGTACTATTTTGTCTGCTGGAAGTTATTGTCACATTTTGTATGCTTTAACAATGGTAGTTGAAACCTAATTAATATTGTCACTATTGTTGGCAACGAAAGATAGGGGCATGACTGGTTTTTACAACAGGACACTAACACTTAAGGGCAATTTGGTAAAAACGGATAATGAATTTTAGGGTGTGTGAATAATTACAAATGTACAACCCACGGTATAATATCAAAAATTGACGGAAAAAAGTATTGATTTTTACCTTAAATAAAGGTCTTCAAATAAATGAAACTTGCAGCCCAGATTAGCCAGCATCCGCGGGGTTTTTTTTTTTTTTTTTTTTTTTTTGAAATTTCCAGCAATCGCGATTAGAAGCGTGAATAATTGGATAAATTTGGCTTTCCCCAACTTAATTATTAAAACAACAAAAAAAAGGCCCAATTTTTTCGAAAACGTAACCCTAGATCATCAAATTAGGGTTAATTTTTCTCTTTTTAAAAAAAAAATAGATCTGACAAGCGAACAAAAAGCAGCAGGTTATTAGAAATTTATCTTAAATTTAACAGATCTGTATATATAAAATACTAAGATAAAACACAGAACCACAAAATCGAGATTATTTACAAAATACGAAAGAATTAAAAGAGAAAATCAGAACCCATAGATAGAATTGCTAAATCTACACGAGGATTCGTAGATCTGAGATCGAAATCACAAATTGAGAAAGTCGACGAAACCCTAACCCCCTAGATACGAATCCCAACTGCGGCTAGGGCCAATGTTAGGATCAATCAATACGCCGAAGAGACGCTATTTCGAATTATAGACCGATTTGAAATTTAGAACAAGAAAATCAGTTCGAATCAAACGAGAAAAGATTGAGATCGAAAGGGTTTATATATATATTATATATTGACGAAAAAGAGTATACAAAATTATTTATTTACTACTGCCAACTGGTAACTGAATAGGCCTGGAAATGATAACAACTAAAACGGCGCGTGTTTGCGGATAATTACAGGGAATGCCCCTCGTATTGTGGGAACGTGGTCTGCACTCTGCAGCAGCGTGGGGAATAAATATGTGGTGTTTAACGGCAGTTTGGTTGTCGTGATTTGGATTGGATTACAAACGGGTTACTGACACGTGGCGAGTCAGGGAGGGCTTGTGCATGAGGTTCCAAATTTTCTAATGGAAAATTATCAAAAACTAATTTAAAGGCCACGCAATGTGAGGGTTAATTTTATTATAATTATAATTTGGGATTTTTTATATTTATTAGAGTGTTTAAAATGCTTTTAAAATAGGAAAGTGGTAGAGTAATAGTTTTGCTTTAAAATTGTTTATGATTTTCCGTAAACACGGATTTATTTGTAGAATTTAGGTAATGGTACATACTTGATAATACTTATTACTTGTAGTATTGCGGATGTTGAAGGTTAAAGTATAAAATGCATACATATTTTATACTTGTATTAGTCTTTATAAATGTGTATGATCCTTTCTTTCATTATCTAATCAATTATAAACATGCAAAAAATAATTTTTTATATCTTTTCCATCAATGTGCATGCATCTGTAAATGGTTTTAAAAAATCACTTGGGTGGTTTTATATATGTCCAATAAGAATCTCGGAAAAGTGAAATTTGAGACGAAGATTAAAGCTAACGAAATATCTATAAATTCAACATTTTTATTAGTTTTACTATTAATCTTCATTTAATTATCTCTATCTTCTTTATTGTCCATTAAAATTAAAGTAAAGCATATCAATTTAAACATAACCTTCTGAAGAAAAAATATATGAAATAAATTTCATCGATTGAGAACAGTAATCAAAGAATTCATTCATCCATTCATCATCAAACTACTTGTAGGATAAATAATTAAAAAAAAAAAAAAAACTTGGAGAAATTAAAAATGAGGTGGAAAATATCATGCCATCATAATTTGAAGAGAACATCCTCTTATACATATCTCTCATCAAAAGGTATTGTTCAATAATGTTAATTTAGCAACCCGCTAACCCGAGTGAGCATTTAAATATTTTTCCTATATTCTTTCACGAGAGTGCTCGTAATGGGTTGAAAAATAGTATCAATAGGCCTTCCATATTGAAAATAAGGCATATCCTGTCTAGGCAAAATTTAAACTTGAATGCTCTGTCGCAATTCTTTAAATTTTGCATCTACCTCTTGAACATGAGGTTAGACCCGGCCACGGTTCCGGTTCGGAACCGGAACCGAACTGAAACCGAACCGGTTGGAACCGGAAGGTTCCGGTTCCAACCGGTTCCGGTTCCGGAACCTGAACCGTTGGCGACCGGTTCGGTTGGGGTTCGTCCCCAACTCGAATCGGTCGGAACCGGTGGAACTTACGGTTCCACCGGTTATACGGTTCCAACGGGAACCCTACCCCAACGGCTAGTAGCCGTTGGCTCCCTGCCCCAATAAGTAAAAAAAAAAAATTATTAAAAAATTTATAAATTACTAATATATCCCTAATAACGGTAAGAAAACGGTTATATTTAGGGGCATTTTTGGTATCAAAAAAATTCTAAAAATCTATAAATATGATTCATTTTTCTTTATTTCAACACACCAAATTCTCAACTATCTCATTTCCTACAATTCTCTTATTCTCAATCTCAATTCATACAATTCTCTTATTCTCAATCTCAATTCAATTAGTTGTTAATTTGTTAAAATTTTAACAATTATTCAATTTTCTTATTTTTCTTCCTAATTTCTCAAACGAAAAATGGCAAGCTCATCTGAGAACATAATGTCAAATATGCCAACCCAAAAGAGCGGCCCTAGTGTCAGTGCACAATCACGGAGAAGAGAAGTTAAGGCTCGGTCCTCGGATATTTTCAAAATTCATTTTAATTTGGAACGCCTAGAAGATGATTCACAATGAGCAATTTGCAACTATTGTGGGGTTATCTATAAATTTTCTGGTGGATACGACAATATGATCAAGCACATGGAAAAACATCATCCGGTTGAATTTGGCATTGATACGACGCAAACTCAAATGGCCAGGTACGCATCATCTAGTAGAGGTACGAGTGCTGTAGATTTATTTAAATATTCTGATGCAAAAAATAGAGAAGAAATTACGAAATTAACTTGTATGGCACATCTTTCTTTAAGCTTTGGTGAAAAACTTCATTTTACTAATTACGTGCATAATGTTTTAAATCATGCTGCATGTAGAATGACTCGAAACACAACAAAACGTCATATTTTTAAATTATACAAAGATGGTAAAATTATTTTAAATGAAATATTTAAAGAGATGAAAGGTCGTATTTCTATATATTCTGATATTTGGAGTGACCATTGGCAAACACACTCATACATGGGTGTGACTTGTCATTGGATTGATGCATCATTTACCATGCAAAAACGACTTATTGCATTTAGAGTTTTTGATGACCAACTACTGCACATAATATTTATAGAATGATGAAAGTAATTTTTGATGAATATGGTTTAGTAGAAAAAATTTTAACAATTGGATTTGATAATGCATCTGCAAATACTGCATCCATCAATGATTTAAAAGAAATATGTCAACCAAATTTAGGGGGTCAGTTTTTTCATATTCGTTGTACATGTCATGTCCTTAACTTATGTGTGCAAGACGGTCTAAAATTATTATCACATTTCCTTGATCCAATTAAAACGGAACTTAACTGTATTTGGTCATATTCTCAAGTTAGGAGAGAATGGACGAAGTTTTGTAAAATAAATGGTATTAAACCGATTAAATTTTCAAGAGATGTTCCAACATGTTGGAATTCAACTTATTTTATTTTATGTCAAGCATTTCAATACAAAAATGCATTATGTAGTTTTTTTTCTCAACATGTTCAAAATGTCACACTTTATCCTAGTCAATGGGATATTTGTGAAATTTTTTTAGATATTTTAAGAGTTTTTAATGATGTTACTTTAGTTTTTAGCGGTGTTTATTATCCTACAGCACATTTATTTCTTCTTGAGAGTTTAAATATTGTTGACACTCTCGATGAACATGTTGACAGTAGCGATCCTAATGATATTGTTTTGTTAGAAGCCATTACTGTTATGAAGGTAAAATGGTTGAATTATTTTAGAGAAATTCATTTACTTTATCTTATTGCTGTTGTTTTTTATCCTAAATTTAAATTAGAAGGTTTGAATGATGTTTTACAAGCTTATTATGGTTATTTAGGAATATTAGATGAAATTGATATTACAAGATTAATGACGAAATTAAGAAATGATTTAATTATTTTATTTAATGATTATATTGTAAGATATAACTTAGGAACATTAGGTGAATCTAGTAGTAGCGAACCAGTAATTCAAACAAGACTTAGCGCATGGGATCATTGGTTATTGCAACGAAATAAAAAAACTAGGGATCGATACGACAACTAATAACCTTGAATTAGATAATTATTTATCTACAAATTTTGAGTTTTCTAATGAAAGTTTATGCAGTAAAAATTTTAAAATCCTTGAATGGTGGAACCGGCATCAAAATATATATCATGTTTTATCAATATTGCTAAAGAGATATTGGCAGCACCTATTTTCACCGTTGCGGTTGAGCAAGCCTTCAGCTTGGGAGGTAATATATTGGAAGCTAGGCGATCTTCATTATATCCAAGCACTCTAGAAGCAACAGCTTGTGTGGATGATTGAACTCGAGCTGATCTGAGAAAACAAGAAGATGCCCCCGATGATTTTGAAGATTTGTTCGATAATGCTTCTGCAAGTGCAACAACAAGTGCAAGCGGAACCGGAGCCGAATGATCAACTGATAATGATGATTGATAATTGTAAAATTGTAATTTAAAAAGGGGATATGTCTTAAAATTGTAATGGAACTACGTGAGCTTTGATTCCTCTCACCCTTGGAGGATACGTAGGCAACTTAAATTTTAAAAAATTTAAGCTCAAGCTCTTCAATGTAATAATTTTTTTTATTTATAAAATTAATCTCATTTATTTTAATTAATTTTCAAATTTTTTTTTTAAATAAAAAAGGTTAGGAATCGAACCGGAACCGGAACCGAACCGGTCGGTTCCGGTTCGGTTCAAAGTTCCGGTTCCACTTAAGTGTGGAACCGGAAACCGGCCAATTCGGTTCGGTTCCAAACCGGAACCGAACCGCCGGCCGGGTCTACATGAGGTAACTCATTTCTCTCTCTTCATTATAGACTTTAGTTTCTACATTCGACGACCAATTAAAATATTTGTTGAAACTCCATTCCCACTTTACAACATCAAAAAGTTTCTTCAAATACCAAGAAAATCTTAGCATCCCACTCCCTTCACTGCTCATCAAGAAGGGTTAGATCATCAGCAATTGGTTTGAGAAGATTTATTTTTTTGTCTCCGAGATTACAATACAATGGTAGAATAAACTGAAGGGAATTGAATGTGGCAATATTGTCTTTGCAATAGCCAACTAATTTCCTCCTGGTACCATGTAAATAAATCATGGAAAAATCAAAAGATGAAAAAAAAAAAAAAAGAATTGAACAGTAGATATAAATTCAAATAGAACAATTAAAACTTGGAAAGAGTTTAGTCGTTAACTGTTAATTAACAAAAAGAGTAACAAATTTAACTATTTGAAAACAAAATCAGAATCCCACTCAACCCCATAAGTTAAGATATTGATGATGCTTAATATATGATGAATAAAAAAACACACTCACCGGTCACCACCAATCTCTTCCTTTTCACTTTCACAAATTTTAGTACTTGGCATGGCCTTAACTGATGCCTTGAAGCAGGGGGTTGGCCATCTTTGCCATCAAGACTTATAGGGATTGTGGGCGAAGGAAAGGAAAAAAAAAAAAAAAAGGAAACGCTCTATAAAGCGGCTGTTATATGAATACTTGCTTCAATTCTCGCAGTTACGAATTCTTGCTTCAATTCTCGGCGATTATGAATTCTTTAATTATAAATACCATTAAAGCAAACAGTCTATAAAATATTTAATAATTATATCGTGGGAATTAAATATCCTCCTCAAATTAAGAAGAGAAGCTTAGGACTCTAAGGATGAATATGAGAGCTTTGAATGCATAAGATTGTATATGGAGTCTTTAAAATGATGTGAAATTAGTAATATAATGATTGGGTTGGTGACAATTTTTTTAATCAAATTTTGACAATCAAATTTTTTTTTCTTATAAAAAATGAGCATATACATAATTTTGGATAAAAATATTCTTTTTTTATCTCTCAAACTTAAATAAATATAAGATTTGGGATGAGTTCTTACGACACCTTGAAAGAGATTCTTGTGACACCTTACGATAAGTTTGAGGCGTCTTACGATAGAATTGAGACAAAGGTTTTTAAGCTGCAAATGTCAATTTATGGACTTAAGTAAACATCTTGATCTTGAAACGTAAGGTTTGATATGATGATCAAATCTTATGACTTTAAGCAGAACGTCGATGAACCTTTTTTATGCAAGCGCCTCATTGATTAAAATGTGATTTTTCTTATGTTATAGGTCGATGATATTTTAATCATTGAAAAAGATGTAAAAGTATTGTTGAACGTAAAATATTGGTTAGTTAACCAATTTCAAATGAAAGATTTAGGAGAGACAAGTTATGTTATTGGGATTCAAATCATTTGAGCTCTCAAACGACGACTATTAGCTATGTCTTAGACATCATATATTGATAAGATCCTTTTATGATTCACAATGCAGAATTTCAAGAAAGATAATTTACTTTTTCGGTATGGAATTCACCTATCTAGGGAATAATCTCTTAAGACACCTTAAGCTATTGAGGAAATGAGACATATCTCATATGTCTATATAGTTGGTAGTCTTATGTATGCTATGTTATACACGAGACTAGACATCTGTTATACGGTAGGAGTGGTCAGTGGATTCCAGTATTAGATCATTGGGTGACTGTGAAGCATATTCTCTAGTATCTTAAGAGAACGAAAAGTAATATGCCTGTATAAATTTTAGTGAGGATATGACCCTTTAATGGGAATACCGATTCTGATTTTCAAACGGATATAGATTCTAGGAAATCAACATACAGATCGATATTCATCCTAAATGGTGGAGCTATTGTATAGAAGAGCGTCAAGTATTCTCATATTACTGACTCTACCATGGATGCTGAATATGTAGCAGCTTGCGAAATAGCTCAGAAATCAGTCTGGCTCCATAAATTCTTGGGGTTATCCAGAAGCGATTCCAAGTATGGATAAATGCTTTATTGCGATAATAGTGGTGCAGTGGCACACTAAAGAACCAAGATACCATAAAAGAGGGAAGCATATTGAGAGAAAGTAACATTATATCTAGGTAATAATGCAAATGGGAGACGTAACAGTCACGAAGATTGCATCAGCGGAGAAGTTGACTGATCCTTTTATAAAGACTTTGTAAGCTAAAGTTTTTAAAGGTCACTTAGAGAGTCTAGGATTAAGTGACACGTTCTGTTTACTCCAGTGTAAATGGACTATTATTGAGATTTATGTCCTAAAGCATCATGTATCATGTAAACGGGATATTAGTAAAGTATGTATTATTAATTCATTATTCATTTGACTTATTTATATATTATAAATTATCTATAATGCCTTTGATTACTCATGTAGTTTCAGATTCAGTGTATAAGTGTCAAACATAAGAGAATTTAAGTTTGAGATCGATAATAAAAAATAGTCTGTAGAGAGCAAACAAAGATATGTACTTTATTTTCGTTTATCTACAGATGCGGTCCATTCTATAAATGTATAATGACCTTGATTTGAGATCGTTCATGTGGTAATAAGAGAATATATGCACCTTATATGATATTATCATATAGGACTAAACCTAAACAGAAATGAATTTCTTATACTATCAGTTAGACAAAAAAATTCATATCTATTAGATGATCATATATGGATTGTACTAAATTTTGAATGTACTACGGTCCGAGTTCATTCTTGTGATGACATGGGAATAGAGGCACCTTATATGATACGAACATATTGGACTGGACCAAAACTGAAATGAATTTATTTTAATATCTGTTAAATAAAAAAATTCATATCAGTCTACTAGATGGTCATATATGAATTGATCTAAATCATGAGTGTACTATGAACTCCTGCATGGCATGCTATATTTTTTGATTTACAAAGGTGAGGTTAGTGAAGAAATCCCGACCAATAGCTATGTACTCTGTGGACATGGTTTGGTGTGTGGCAGATGACATTTTACATAAATATGGAGCCCACTCATTCTTGCGAGAAGCTGATGAGTATCTTATTTAAGGGTTGATTCGGTACTTGAACGATTAAATGGTTCAAATCTTTCTATTACGATTAGAAATATTAATATTCATAATAGTTATAAATAAATTGTTCATTAGAAAATCAATGGTACTTAAGGTAGAAATAATTAGAGGGATAAAATGGATATTTCGATCTGATTTTAATTATGAGACACTCGTGGAGGGTCAATTTGTATATAGTGACTATATCGGTGGATACTGACAGATTTGGCTTATATAAAATATCTACAGCGACGAGAGTGCAACTTTAGATTTTTAGTGGAATAAACTAGAGTTAATAATTTATAATATTTAATTAAAGAACTTTAATTAATATCACGAGATTATTGGAACTCAGAATTGTAGGTCCATTTGGTCATCAAGCTAGCTCGATATATTATAGTAAATTATATAATTGGATAGTCCAATTATCAACTCACATGCATTATAATTATTAATATGATTAATAATTAAAGTCACACTTGAAACTTATATTAAATAAGTTCACTATAAATTTTTCAAAATCAATGATTATCATATAATCATTTGAATATTAAATTTTATAATTATTGAATTATATTTGATAATTTAATATAAAATTTTGAAATTAATGAGTTTGAAATTTGATTTCAAAAATTCATTATTTCGAAAAATGTGAGTTACATTTTTTAATTGTTGCATGTTTACAAAAATTATGTTGTTACAAAAACACATAGGGTGGCCAAAAATAATCATAAGGGTTGGATTTTTTAATTCCTTTTAATTACAATTTAATAACCAAAACTCTAAAAATATAAAAAGACAAGAGTTATCTAATAAATCCTAATCACATTTTCCAAACCCTAGCCACCTTATTTATATTTTTTCTCTCAAACGTTGAAAGGAAAAACAAATAAGAAAATATTGTGTGACAACTTTGATCTCTAAAATATTTAGAGATATTTTTGTTTTGTGAGTGAAGCCCACACTTCCATTTATTGATGATGAGCGGAATATCGAGTGGTAGATTGGTTCCATCACACTGCTTCATCATAGGGTAATATGCAAGTTTGATTTTTAAAAAGTGGTTATTTTTTTATTACAACTTTGTGCACTAAATATTGGAACTTAGAGGGAAATGGCAGAAATTTTTTTTAAGGTTGATCCTGCTGCCAAAGAGCGTTTCCACTATGCAAAGAGTTTATTTGCGAGAAGTTCACACATCAGTTCCTACAATTGGTATCAAAGCGAGATTGAAAAGTGTTTACCCTCTATTTAATTAAAAAATTTATGTTCTTAATTAATTTTATATGCGATATAAATGTGATTGCAAGTTGTGATTGAGTAGGCACATTACATTATTTTTGATCATGTGATGAATATAATTGCATTGGTCGTAAATTTTCCGGTTCTTATTTTTATGTTATTGTTTTGGGAGATGTAAGGCCATAAGGCCATTTTTACAAATTTTGTAAAATTATATCCTTTTTATAATTTTAGGTTGTATCGATATTTATTGTAAATTATGGAGCCGTTACCGTCAATGACGAAGTATGGAGTTGAGCGGCAATTGAGTTATGTTTGGTATAGATGTTGATTGTGGTTATGAGAAGCTATAGTAAGCATAGGCATGGTGAGTTCGATTGCATCGTGTGGAGGTAATGACCACACCATAGCTAATATTGTGCGTAGTGAGCACACGACTACTTGAAGCGTCATAACTATATATTGCGAAAATTACTACTCAAAGGAATAATAATGTGCAAGTCATTCCATGGAGTAAGAGCTGAAGACTAAGAGATGCCTTGGTCATATACGTACTAATTAGATTAGTATAGAAAAAATAAGAGTCCAGTCAATGTAATTTTGTAACATCCCGCCCGAATCTAGGATGCTACCGACAGGAGACAGGAAAACTCATCTTCATAAGCCTTTAATTCTACTAAGATTTCGGCATTACCTTTGCTAAAAAACATGAAACCTGGATCCAAGTCCAGCATCTTGAGGTGTCCTGATATTAAATCCAAAAGCAATCATCTCAACTCATGCAAATAGGCCTCCACTTGACAAATCTCAACTCATATGTAAATAGGCCTCCGGCCAGACATAAGACAAATAACTATAAATAACTACGTGCTCAGCACGATTAAAATACACATGTGATACAAATAAATAAAACTAAGGTTGTGAGAGCCCAATTACACATCCCAGAATCATACAACGACTCAAGACTGACTTGACTGCATCGGGGTGATCTGTGTCTGCAATACGTCAAAGGAAATCTTCTAACTCTTTAAGTCCAATGTGAACCTATAAAACTAGAAAACAATCGGGGTGTGAGATATAAAGCTCAGTAAGTACTCATGTCTTATGTAAATATATCAAGTGACAGCAAGAACTTATATAGAAATCAGATATATGTAAAGACACAAACTTATAAATCACATTCTTACCCGATGGCCGTTTACTTATGTTATACTTGGATAATTTACTCAATGAACTGAATGCAATAATGTAATGAACTTATCTTCTCGATTTCACACTAAACCTCACATCTACGAAATTCTGGCATCTCTCATACACCAATCTAGAAGCATTCATCCACGTACATACTGTTGGGGTTGGTGCTCAGAGCGCTAATTCCCGGTTGTATTTCTTTTGAATACTTCTGTAAAACAATATTATTATGAATAATATATGCAGTTTCTATAATATAATCTATCTTATTAAATGGTAAAGACGTATTGGCCTTAGAATGATTAGTCATGGTACTGTTGCAAAAGCGTCGCAACGGACATTGAGTAGTATCATGACGTTATCATTCTCAGATAGTTCCTGGTCAAGGTTTACACTACTTGGTCAGTAAAGTAAACCCGTTGAGACCGGTTAATGTCGTATACTGGAATATATGATTCCAATGGTTTCTCAATGAACCATTAGTCTTGGAGACTAGTATAGACGTGTAGGTGTTTATAGCGGATAAACACTGAACGACTCACCAAGATTCTTAATGGATGATACACCAGCGTCAATAAGAATCTTCTCGGGTTGAGTAGCACTTGTGATTCTTAGACTTGAGATGCCATTGTGGGCACATGAGACATCTTCTACACTTAGATGGCAGTCACGTCACCGATCTATTCAGATCAGACCTCCGCCTGTTCGTTGGGTGTAGACAGATCCTTAGGGTGTCCTATGTGTATCAAGATAGGATCCGTCAGTTCTGTGTATCAGAGCATAGGTAGTCCATATGATTAGCAATCAGATAAAACCATGGGCCCGTGGTAAAGTTTAGAAGCTAGTTCTAAACATTCTTTTAGAGATTGCTAATGGAATAGTCGACTGGATAATCCCCATAGAGATTTGACGCTTACATCTGTATCTCTGGGATTTATCCGGATACCTGTGACAGAGGAATTATACATTTGCCATGACCTCGACCTGTATGGTTCAGCGAGATTATCCGTGATCGTCATAATCTACGGGTGGATAGATTATGGACACGAAATTTGATTCGTGACGGATATACCTGAATCTAGAGAGTCTCAATAATGAAACATACTCGTAGAGAACTAGAGCAACATTAATAAATAATATTGATTATTTATAAAGTCGTTTAAAGGTTAAACGCAAGATACGTGCTAAAGGGACTAGATAGTCATTTGCCTAATTATTGTGTATTTACATTTAATACTTGATTAATTTAAATACACATTAATTAATAGTCAAAATGAGTTATTTGACTTATATCCTAAATGAATATATGTTTTTAATATTTAATGTAAATATTATACATATATTTAATATTTTGTATTTGATTAATTTATTGATTATTTAATTGTTAAATGATTAAATTAATTAAAATATAAATATCTTACATTAGGATATTTGAAGTAAATGATATTAGTTGCCTTTGTTGACTTAATTAAATATCTAATAAAGTGTTATTTGGATATTTATGCAAGTTGACTAAATTTAGTTGAAATGAAAATGAATTACATGACTTATATTTGTATAAGTGAAATTCGGCCAAGGCTTAATTGTTACATGTATATATTGTTTTTCATTTCACTTTATTCTTAACCTAATACACTTTACTAAAGAAACTCCATTGAAGAAGCCAAAGGAACTGAGAAAAGAAAGACAAAAATCAAGAAAGCTTGGATTTTAGTAAGTTTCTTGAACTTGCTATTAGTAAGGAAATTGTTCCTTAGGTTCTAGGCTTTAATATATGATATTCTTAGGTTATTTATTTCTTTGTTCCTTGTGGTTTTTTGTTGATGGAAGTTTTGATGGAGGTGTAAAGCATGTGTGATGAAGGAAATGTATGACTATTGTAGTAATAAGCTTTATTTTAAGGTTTTGGAAACCATGTTGCTAATCTAGAGTTGTTGACCCACTCTTAGATGACCTAGATTTGATCTTGAGTTGTTTCATTGTGTTGAGACTTGGATTGGATGGAAGAATGATGATTGAAACAATTGATTTAACTAATTTGGTCTAATTTGTCCAATTTGATGAAATTGAAAAATTAGGGTTCATGACAATTCCAAATTTGGGGATTTTCATATATTTGTGTATTTGGATGTGTATATGATTCATATAAAGTTTCATGTTGATTGGATTACATCTTGATGTTTTTGAGACATGAAATGACAAAAGACACAAAATGCCCACCTAGTGATGCATTCGGCCATAGATGAGAAATTTGGGGATTTTTGTGCTTTTGGTGTTTTGATGTTTTGAACATGCTAAGTTCATCTTAGAAATGATTTATAATCATTCAAAATTGATTTGATCAATTTCGGACTAAAATGGACAAAAATACCAAGTAATGGTAATTTGGTAAATTCACTTAAATATGATTTATTGAATTTTATTTCATAATTTGATTATTGAAATATTAAATAAATATGTTTATTTAATTAATCCGAGAAAAATTTTTGAAATCGGAAAATACGATTTTCCACCGCTTTCGCTGCGTTACCGGATTTAGCCCCTAAAAACCCCTAAAAAATGGTATCAGAGCGAGTCTGATTCTAGGCCCCCTAAAATGATTAGCTTTAATTAAACCATGTTTAATCATGTTTTCTTGAATTTATACATGCTTATTATAATCTAATTTGGTTAGATTTAGGGTGTATGACACTTAGCGGAAAACCCCTGATTAATAAGGTTTTAATGTAATTATGTATTTGATGCATGTTATGTGGTCCGTCTTGTCAATACGGTTTATGAATACTTCTCTGTGACTACATCCGAGACCGTGCCTCTGCTGTGAGGGTGTAGCCGATAGAGATTTATTTATACCGGATGTATATCAGATACTAGGTAAATTCAAGTAAAAGCGGAATTCTGAACGTGCCCTAGCTGTCAGGATTACGTAAGTAACTTGAGTTTATCATTGACAAGTTTAACCTGGTTACGTCTCCTTGTGGGCCTGCCTTCGCAGCGACAACGAGAAACGACCAGGCCGGAAACCCAGGAGTCATTAGAGAATGATTGACAAATGAGTTGTCTACCTGATGAATATACGTAGGCGAGATCGTGCCTCTGCTGTGAGCCGAAATATATTCACAGGATCCACCTTTCACTATTAGCATGTAATTTAATTATTAAATCTTTGTATTCTGTTTGGGGATTACAGTATTGCATGATTTAGTGGGAGGGGCATTTTTAGATTAAAAATCCATGATCTAGTTTATTCTTTTGATATTATATGAAACTGCTTAATTTCTGCTAACCGTTTTTCGTGATCTATATGATAGATTGGCGATGGCGGCACAATCCACAAATCAGTTTGCGCGTATGGTTGATGCGAACAAACTGAAAGGCGCTGAGAACTTTGCTGACTGGGAATTGGATTTGAGGATTGTCCTCGATTCTGAAAAGCTGGGATATGTTCTTGAGGGTTTGTTGCCCCTTGTTGTGGGTACAGATGCTTCGGAGGAGGAACGCCAAGTTTTTAAAACTTGGAAGGATGATGATTTAAGGGTTAAATCATACATCCTTAGTTCACTGTCTCCGAAACTCAAGCAACAGTACTATGGTATGCTAGATTCTTATAGTATGATGAGGCGATTGAGACAATCGTTTGAGAACCAACAACAAGTGATTGTTCACAAAGTCGCCATGGAACTGTTCCATGCGCGTCTCTGGATGAGGGGCAAAGTGTTAGCCCACATTTCTTCAGATGATCGATTTGATCGATCAATTGAGGCAACATAATCTCATCTTGAATGACATTCTCGGTAGGAGTGTCATTCTTGGTTCACTTCCAGCTTCATTTCGCCAGTTCGTGATGTACTTCAACATGCACGGGACTGTCTGTACCTACCACGAGCTGCATAGGATGTTGCTCACGGCAGAAGATGACCTTAAGAAGGGATTACCGACTCGCCCTCCTAGATCTACTTCTCTTTCTGCTTCTTCCCAATGATGGTCCAAGGGAAAGAACAAGAAAGGCAAGAAGAAGAAGAAGGCTTTTGGTCCTCAACAACAGGCGAAGATTGCTAAGCCCAAAAGGGCTTCTAAAGACAAATGCCACCACTGCGGCAAAGTCGGGCATTGGAAAAGGAATTGTCCTGATTACATCGCCCAGCTGAGGAGAGACAGAGCATCTACATAAGGTACTTTATTTTTCCAGTTATTGATTTATCTTTGGCTTGTGAAGCCGTTACGTCCAACTGGATTTTAGATTCTGCTTGTCATATTCACATTTGCAATTCGTTGCAGGTGCTGAAGGAAAGTAGGAGGCTGAAGCCCGGGGAGATGCAGTTGCGGTTTGGGAGTGGAGACTCTTTGGATGCAGTTACAGTGGGAGTATGCGAGATCTCATTGCCGAATATGACACTTTTGTTAAATGAATGCCATTTTGTACATGGATGTGTAGCTAATATTATATCACTTTTTGTATTGGATACAGAAGGCTTTTGTATTAATATTAAGAATAGTTCTTTATATTTATATGATAGTAATAATATTCAGATCATTTGTTGTCCAAACAGCATGGTCATTATACATTGCAAACTTCAAAAGATATTTAAATACTGGAGTTAATAAACGTAGTTTACCTGTAATTAATAATACTGAACTTTGGCATATGAGACTTGGTCACATTGGCGTTAAACGCCTTACCCAATTGGTTAGGAATGGTTTGATACCAGATCTTACCATTGAATCCTATCCAACTTGTGAATCCTGTATTCAGGGTAAGATGACCAAAGCCTCATTTTCTGGTGTTGGACACCGTGCCATTAACTTACTGGAACTCGTACATTCTGATGTATGTGGTCCACTAAGTCAAACTGCTCACAGTGGTTATTCTTACTTCGTCACCTTTACCGATGATCTGTCATGGTACGGTTATGTCTATTTGATGCGACATAAATCGGAAACCTTTGAAAAGTTCAAAGAGTTCCGAAATGAAGTAGAAAAACAAACTGGTAAATATATTAAATGCCTTCGATCAAGGCGGTGAATATATGAGTGGTGAGTTCATGGATTATATGAAGGAGAATGTTATTCTCGCTCAATATACTCCTCCAGGTACTCCACAGCACAATGGAGTGTCTGAGAGGAGAAATCGGATTTTATTGGATATGGTCCGATCAATGTTGAGTTTCACAGATTTGCCCTATTATTTATGGGGCTACTCTCTCTTAACAGCCGCACATTTTTTGAATAAGATTCCTTCAAAGGCTGTTCCTACGACACCGTATGAGATATGGTTCGGTATGAGACCAAATCTTAATTATATTAAGGTTTGGGGTTGTCCTGCCTATGTCAGGGTGACTCAGCAAGATAAGCTTTCGCCTCGAGGGCAAAAGTTTAGGTTTGTCGGATATCCTTCGAATACGAGGGGATATCTGTTCTAACAAACTGAGCATCGAAATGTGTTCGTAGCTCGCTTCGCAAAATTTCTAGAAGTAGAATTTTTGTCAGAAGGTGGTAATCTTAGACAGGTTGAGCTTGATGAAGTCCAACCTGAAAACAACGAACCAACGGAGGAACCTGAAGTTCAAGTAGATGAAGGACCTTCAACACACACACTCCGTAGGTCGGAAAGGGTATCTAGACTGCTTGAACGCTTGTATTTGTTACAAGAAAAGAGTCTGGATGTTCTCTTAGTTGAAGAGACAGATCATTTCACCTATAGAGAATCGATGTTGGACATCGACTCCGTGAAATGGCAAAGTGCCATGAAATCCGAGATAGACTCAATGCATGAGAATCAAGTTTGGGACTTGGTTCCGCTTCCCGAGGAATTGTTCCTATCGGTTGTAAATGGGTTTACAAGAGGAAGCGAGGGCCTGACAGTAAGGTTGAAACTTACAAGGCCCGACTGGTAGCAAAAGGTTACACGCAGCGACCTGGCGTCGACTACGATGAAACTTTTTAACCAGTAGCATGCTTAAGTCTATCCGGATTTTGCTTTCTATAGCTGCGTATCATGACTACGAGATTTGGCAAATGGATGTCAAAACGGCTTTTCTAAATGGATTTCTTGATGAAGAAATCTATATGGAACAGCTGGAAGGTTTTGCGTCCAGCGAAAACTCGGGTATGGTATGTAAGCTTAAGAAGTCCATTTATGGACTTAAACAAGCTTCACGAAGTTGGAATCTTCGATTCAACGAGATTATTAGATCGTCTAGTTTTCTCAAGAATTCGGAAGAATCCTGTGTGTATCAGAAGGCCAGTGGGAGATGGTTTTTTAGTCCTATATGTTGATGACATCCTAATCATTGGGAATGATTTAGGTATGTTACAAAGCATGAAAGCGTACCTCTGTAAGAATTTCTCCATGAAGGACCTGAGAGAAGCTTTCTATGTTTTAGGGATAAAACTATATAGAGATAGACAAAGGAGGCTGATTGGGTTATCCCAATCAACGTACATAGATAAGATCTTGGAACGGTATAGTTTTGGTAATTGTAAGACAGAAAACATACCGTTCAGACATGAGATTCATCTTTCTAAGAAGATGTGTCCATAAACAGAAGATGAGAAGGTTAGAATGTCTAACCAACCTTATGCTTCGTGTTTGGGTAGCATAATGTATGCCATGTTATGTACGAGGCCTGATATCAGTTTCGCTGTTAGCGTAACTAGTCGATATCAGTCCAATCCAGGTAATGACCATTGGATGGCCATTAAACATATCCTAAAGTATCTTAAGGTACTAAGGATAAGTTGATTATTTATGGAGGAAACGAGCTGCAGGTTAATGGGTATACAGACTCCGATTTTCAATCGGATCCCGATGATAGAAAGTCTACACCTGGATTTGTCTTTACCCTTAACGGAGGTGCAGTTTGTTGGAAGAGTTCCAAACAGGGATCAACACAGAATTCCACCACTGAGGCGGAATATATTGTAGCTTCTGAAGCTGCAAAAGAGGCTGTGTGGATAAAAAACTTTATCACAAAATTGGGAGTTGTCCCAAGTATCGAGAATGTGATTCCGTTATACTGTGATAATACTAGAGCCATTGCGCAAGAAAAGGAACCGAGGGCGCATCAGAAGTCGAAGCATGTGGAACGCAATACCACATCATTCGAGAGATCGTGTCGCGATGGGATATTATCGTGTACAAGGTACCGAGTGAAGATAATGTAGCAGACCCGCTGACGAAGGCCATACCTCCGAAGTTGTTTGATAAACACGTGGAGTCGATGGGTATTAGATACAATCGATATTGGCACTAGAGCAAGTGGGAGATTTTGTTGGGGTGGTGCTCAGAGCGCCAATTCCCGGTTGTATTTCTTTTGAATACTTCTGTAAAACAATATTATTATGAATAATATATGCAGTTTCTATAATATAATCTATCTTATTAAATGGTAAAGACGTATTGACCTTAGAATGATTAGTCATGGTACTGTTGCAAAAGCGTCGCAACGGACATTGAGTAGTATCATGACGTTATCATTCTCAGATAGTTCCTGGTCAAGGTTTACACTACTTGGTCAGTAAAGTAAACCCGTTGAGACCGGTTAATGTCGTATACTGGAATATATGATTCCAATGGTTTCTCAATGAACCACTAGTCTTGGAGACTAGTATAGACGTGTAGGTGTTTATAGCGGATAAACACTGAATGACTCACCGAAGATTCTTAATGGATGATACACCAGCGTCAATAAGAATCTTCTCGGGTTGAGTAGCACTTGTGATTATTAGACTTGAGATGCCATTGTGGGCACATGAGACATCTTCTACACTTAGATGGCAGTCACGTCACCGATCTATTCAGATCAGACCTCCGCCTGTTCGTTGGGTGTAGACAGATCCTCAGGGTGTCCTATGTGTATCAAGATAGGATCCGTCAGTTCTGTGTATCAGAGCATAGGTAGTCCATATGATTAGAAATCAGATAAAACAATGGGCCCGTGGTAAATTTTAGAAGCTAGTTCTAAACATTCTTTTAGAGATTGCTAATGGAATAGTCGACTGGATAATCCCCATAGAGATTTGACGTTTACATCTGTATCTCTGGGATTTATCCGGATACCTGTGACGGAGGAATTATACATTTTCAATGACCTCGACCTGTATGGTTCATCGAGATTATCCGTGATCGTCATAATCTACAAGTGGATAGATTATTGACACAACATTTGATTTCGTGACTGATATACCTGAATCTAGAGAGTCTCAATAATGAAACATACTCGTAGAGCACTAGAGCAACATTAATAAATAATATTGATTATTTATAAAGTCGTTTAAAGGTTAAACGCAAGATACGTGCTAAAGGGACTAGATAGTCATTTGCCTAATTATTGTGTATTTACATTTAATACTTGATTATTTAAATACACATTAATTAATAGTCAAAATGAGTTATTTGACTTATATCCTAAATGAATATATGTTTTTAATATTTAATGTAAATATTATACATATATTTAATATATTTGTATTTTGATTAATTTATTGATTATTTAATTGTTAAATGATTAAATTAATTAAAATATAAATCTCTTACATTAGGATATTTGAAGTAAATGATATTAGTTGCCTTGTTGACTTAATTAAATATCTAATAAAGTGTTATTTGGATATTTATGCAAGTTGACTAAATTTAGTTGAAATGAAAATGAAATTACATGACTTATATTTGTATAAGTGAAATTCGGCCAAGGCTTAATTGTTTACATGTATATATTGTTTTCATTTCACTTTATTCTTAACCTAATACACTTTACTAAAAGAAACTCCATTGAAGAAGCCAAAGGAAACTTGAGAAAAGAAAGACAAAAATCAAGAAAGCTTGGATTTTTAGTAAGTTTCTTGAACTTGCTATTAGTAAGGAAATTGTTCCTTAGGTTCTAGGCTTTAATATATGATATTCTTAGGTTATTTATTTCTTTGTTCCTTGTGGTTTTTTGTTGATGGAAGTTTTGATGGAGGTGTAAAGCATGTGTGATGAAGGAAATGTATGACTATTGTAGTAATAAGCTTTATTTTAAGGTTTTGGAAACCATGTTGCTAATCTAGAGTTGTTGACCCACTCTTAGATGACCTAGATTTGATCTTGAGTGTTTCATTGTGTTGAGACTTGGATTGGATGGAAGAATGATGATTGAAAACAATTGATTTAACTAATTTGGTCTAATTTGTCCAATTTGATGAAATTGAAAAATTAGGGTTCATGACCAATTCCAAATTTGGGGATTTTCATATATGTTGTGTATTTGGATGTGTATATGATGCATATAAAGTTTCATGTTGATTGGATTACATCTTGATGTGTTTTGAGACATGAAATGACAAAAGGCACAAAATGCCCACCTAGTGATGCATTCGGCCATGGATGAGAAATTTGGGGATTTTGGTGCTTTTGGTGTTTTGATGTTTTGAACATGCTAAGTTCATCTTAGAAATGATTTATAATCATTCAAAATTGATTTGATCAATTTCGACTAAAATGGACAAAAATACCAAGTAAGGGTAATTTGGTAAATTCACTTAAATATGATTTATTGAATTTTATTTCATAATTTGATTATTGGAATATTAAATAAATATGTTTATTTAATTAATCCGAGAAAAATTTTTGAAATCGGAAAATACGATTTTCCACCGCTTCCGCTGCGTTACCGGATTTAGCCCCTAAAAACCCCTACACATACATACTCTTTTTCCGCACTGTAGCTATACTTTATATACTAGCAACATCAAATTTTCTCCTAACCGGAACTAACTTATTATCTACAAAACCACCCAAACCCGCGGTTAAGGCCATCCCAAACCCGTGGTGGTTTAGTCAGCTTAAACTATGGCTGGCTAATTCATATGAATTACATGAGCTAAAACACAAACATTTGCTAACTATGAGGTGTAAAACTTTAGTACAAAATCTGAAAACCGTATAGATTTGTAAAACAAGAAAATCTCATATGTTGGAAAATATCAAGACAACTGGGAGTAAAACCGAATTCAAAATCTGTGATGGTATATAAGATCAAGAAATATCAAAATCCTCTACATGAAATTCCAATTTGGTAATCTGTTGGAAATCAATTCTTTTATAAAAGTAAACAGTTATGCACAAAGATTATCATGAAAATCTCCATGGTTCTAAAGTTGAAATCATCTTAAGAAAGTTGTCTTTGCTAAAATCTATTTTCTTACTTAAAAACAGGTATCTTTTTGTAAAATTTTCTCAGAAAATTTGTTATATCTGTAAAACTCTGATGCTTTTCTATAAAAGTTTATTCTCGTGAAAACTCTTTTATAAAATTTATCATTTCTGAAAACTGCATCTCTAAAAACCTTTTCTCTGAAAACCTGTCACTGGAATCTGTCTTTGAAAAACCTGACGCATGGGGGCGTTATGTATCACCGTCCCCTCATATGCCTAACTAGAGCCATTAGTGTAAATCCATGACATTGGGGCGTTACGTATCGCCGTCCCCCAAAGCATGCAACTATCTGTCCCTGAAACTAGTGGTCTTAGGGCATTACGTATCGCCGTCCCTAAGCCACTGAACTAGAACCGGGGTTACAGATCTATGCTACCCTCCAGCTCTGAATCTAGGATCTAGGGCATCTGTCATCTCTAGTCCTGAACTGTGTGTGCACACGATATCTAAGTCTGTCAATTCCATAGCTGAGTCAAGTTACATATTGAGGTGGGTTTTTCCCCCCATGTCTCGAAGAATCAAATCCATATTATACTTTTAAAACCATAGTTACTCAAGAAGATTCTCATTTATTAGACAACTAAAAAGAAAGAAATTTGGCTATCGCCCTATTGTGCGTAAAAGTAAGTCTTAATAAAAAACAAACAAACAATTAAAAACCAAATTTTTAAAAGAAAAGTATCCACTCACTATAACTAGGATCCAGGGGCGTTACACATCGCCGTCTCCCTGATCCTGGGTCTGTATCTGTCAATGTGCATTGTGTCTCCCTCTGGGTATGCAAAAAATGCATATGCATCATCATAACAACCATATGATCATGTAAGTCATGCAATAAAATGCAATGCAATTCAATGCCATTACCCATATACACAACAACAAAGTCAACCACATTCAATTACGAGTTGGTGACATCTCACTCATCCAATACATACAAAATGGGCCCGTACCCCATTTCGAAAAACGCATCTATATGAAAAAAATGCTCGCATGTGTCATTAAATATATCAACATATTTCATACACTGGTTCCACACTCAGACCAAAACTAAATAAAAATCTGGAAACTTCGTTAAAACTCTTTACAAAACTTTTACATCTCGTGTACTGAAAACGTGTTCTACTAGAATATATTCTTGACTATGAAAATGTAACGACAGTTTATGCTAAACTTTTCATGCTTATACTAGCTTGCTATCTAGAAACTCGATACTATGCATTCTTTCAGAAAATCTGTTTCTATACGTGCTTTTTTACAAATCTCATTGACAGTACTTCTGAAAGCTCTCGTTTCATACTTTCTAAGACTCCATAACTACTGCTACATATTTCTATGAGTCTGAAATCTACATTCATATCTATATACATATATAAGTATAAAATCAGATATCATACATTGTATACCTAAGGCAAGATCACAGTGAGGTACTTACTTGGGGTCCATGCTATTATTTTTCTCCATTTCTCTATCTGTAAAATAAAATACGGACAATTAAGGTCGTTAATCATAGAAACTTACTTAGAACATAAACTCCCAAACTTTCTGGGAAAACCCAAATTAAATATGTTTTCGGTGATTTCAGTTTCATTACTCATAATACATCATTATACATTGTTCTATATCCATCCAGTAGCTCATATTTACAAAATACGCGTTTCCAGAAAATCCTCCAAAAAGTTTTCGAAAACGCTACTGAAGGATCCTAAGCCCTTTGAACCTCTCTAGAATTACTCAAATACTATAGAATCATCATAATTAACCTATATCCTTAATTACATTCATCAAAGCACAAATTCATGTGAAACTCGATTTTACCGGAAACTCGCTTTACTTATCGGAATGATCGAATTAGCTCTAATTTCTCTCAGATTCTTCCAAATATACATATTTAATATACTAATGCTCACACAACTCAATTTATATCATTACGTTACTCTACGAAGCTACTGGAAACATCCAAATATTTAACGAAAAACTTGAAATTAGCAACTTTTTATTGAGAGGTCTTACCGAGATTTTGAGGCCATATATGAACTCCAAACGATCCCACAAACCCGCTGGAATCAACGAAATTCTGATCAGAGCTACTGTTCACCATGGGTCACTATTCATCTGAATCTTCCATCCTCGTTTTACGTGCAATCGAGCACAGATCGAAAAATCTGTCACCGGTAACTTGTAGTACTCTCTGAGAGCTTTGATTTGGCTAGTGGCTCGGGTCGTGAAATGAAGTGAGGAGTCGAGATCGATAAACCCATGTGAGCACCTAACTCTTCCCTTTTCTCGCAGGTGCCGGTGATCTGGCCACAAGGTGGGGGTGGCCGGCGCACCCCTTGGCTGGTCGTGCCGATCGGCAGGATGCCAGCATGACCAGCAAAGCAAGAACGTGACTTTGGAGACTGGGGGTCAGGTGAGTGAGTTTTGAAACTTTTGGTTTCTTTGTAATTTATGAAACTTGAGGGTATTGATAGAAATATTCCTGAAATTGCATTCTATTCCTCCGCACATTACAAACATGCCCTATCCTTGGGTGTCTTTCAGAAATTCATAATATTAAGGTCCTTCCACTGTAAATTTCGAAAAGTGTCCAACGCGAAAGTTGTTCCTCTCAGAAATAATAGTCCAATGGTTCAAAAATCAACTTAAACAGAGTTTGTTTGCTATCTTTATAGCTAAAACAAGAAACTTTTACGCGTTTAACGATAAAATTAGAAATCGCGTAACTGGTTCTTTAATGTCACGAGATTTTCAATGCATCAAATCTTTATTTAAAATATTTCGAGCTATATTTCAATACGTAAACTCTTATTCTCTGATATAGTGATCTGCAATACAAAATCCTTCCGGAAGAGTTTCCGAATTTCTAGATATTACAAATTTTTAGTTATATGTATGCTTATTTCGAAATGTTTGAATAACATGTCATATAGCTTAGGGTGCCCACTCATGCATTTTCACATGCCATAACATGAAATACATGCATAGATGTTCTAGTCATAAAATATAATTTTATGAAATTTAAAGAGGTTAAATTAGAATATATTATACATGGAAACAAATTAAATAGTTTAATTATTCCAAAAGATTTTAAAATTTGAAATTCGAATTAATTAAAAATTGAAATTTTTAAGTGTCTTAGATTTCCTTGGTATATCAGATGGAAACCTGAACATACATTTCATAGCTGATTCTAAATGGACAATAGTGTGATCTGCACTCGGAATACAATTCTACGTACCATTGGAATTTATAAGACACTTACATATTAATTAAATAGTTTAATTAAAATTGGCCTAAATAAGATTTTCAAATATTAAACCTGTTAGTGAACTAAAAATTTTAAGAGTTAAAATAAAATAGGTCACTAGAGCTTACTTAATTAAATTAAATTAATTAAGTTATATATTAATGTGAACTAATAAATAATCATTGAATAAGATTTTAAGAGTTAAAATTGGACATATCATTAATTTTACACTAGTATAAATTAGTTTATGTTTTACCCGCGCATAAACTAATAAATACTAGTCAATTAAAATATTAGATATTTTAAAATAGAAACCTTATTTTTAAAATAGTGAGTAGGAGAGGGATATAAGAAAATATATCTTGCGATCTCTATTGTAAGTTCGATAATGTGAGATTGAAATGGAGCCTCGAGATGACTTTGTTTTCGCTCTTACGGATGGTGTCTATTTTAGATCAATATCAAGATTGAATTCCGAGAGGATAGGAGTTCTAAGTCCAAGAGTTCTGAAATAACGGGTTACACTCACAAATGAATGATTAAATGTTAATCAAAATTAAGTGTGGCAATGGGTTGGGCCGAGCCCGGGCTTTAGAGCCCAATAATCAATATTTTGGCCTGGGCCCGGGCTCTGGTTGGGCTTTATCCGGCCAGGTTTTTTATTAATAAAAAAATTATATATATTTATAATTTATTATATAAATATATATAATTTATTATATATATATATAATATTTTTTAAGCACGGGCCAGGCCCGGGCTCAATGTATTGAGCCCGGCTTGGGCCCGAGCCTGAGCCGGGACTTTACTTTTAGCGCCCGACCCGAGATTTTTTACAAATGGACGGGCCAGACCGGGCTCGGGTTTTTTGCCGTCCTTAATAAAAAATTCATTGATCGAATCAAACGGTGATATGTTAATATAGGAATAAGAGTTATTCCCGTATATATTAATCGATTGAGATTGTCTCGATCTAGCGTGCTAATATTTGACCTACCCTACGACGACACTTATTTATGGAATGTTAGGTTTTCCTGGCATATTAATTATTTTTAGGTTTCTAATTCATTTTACATAGTGTATGCATCATGTTTAATTTCAGTAGTGCTACAGAACAACAAACTTTCTAAGCGTCGAAATAAGACTGGAATTCTACCACAGAAGGAAGGTATCGAGTTTAACCTATAAGTTCGCATACAATGTACCCAGCTAAGAAACAAGAAAAATTACGACTTGGAAATGATTTATTAAAGTATAACATAAAGATGGCCAAATAAACTAGGTATACATATATCATTGAGACGAGGGCAACACCTGACAGAGTAAAACTAAGAGAACAAATCGGTGCAAAAGATAGATAACCAGATTTACATTAACAATGAATATAACGGTAAAGATATAAAAACTTATCGGTCGGAGCCTGTTAGTAGTTGAAAGTTAGCAAAAAATAAATAGATAGTTAAGTAGTCGGATTAATAGGATAAATGCCAATGTCAGGTTGAGCAGGTGGAACTGTAAATGTATTAAGTATGATCGTTTTTACTAGCGACAAGGATTGTCCTTGTATATATTTGTTTCAGAGTTATGTTAGAACGTGAAGAAACCTAACGATAGGAAACATAATAACCTCTAATAATGTGAAAGCGTTAGATAAGAAGAAATTGAAGATACACTCATTAAGGTCATTAAAAGAAGTTATATTATAAAAAATAAGTGAAGAATTCAGGGTATACTTAAAGTCAAAGGAAGAAAAGATCATCGGCTGTAGTACAAAGTACAATAGTGATACATTAAATATGAAGAGTAACAGAAGCTCCAAATGATATTCAAGAATTATTATGATCATGGCAAAAGATATAAGAAGTGAGGGCGAATAATTCAATTGCGACAGTCGTGGATATGACCATATTAGCACGAATGCATCTAATTCGTTTAAGACCTTACTAGTTAAGTATGCAATAATTAAATAAGTGATCTTACATAAAATCTAAAGAGGTATTAAATCCTTAAATAAAAAGGAGGAGATTAAGTAAAATATGTTGGAATTCTCTAAGCATCCCAAGATCATTTCAATCATTGAAAATACAAAGTGAATACATTCAAGGAGGTGCAGAATACTCATAATGATCGGTTGAGACGATGCGGTGAAGACAAAAAATTTCTGCCCTCCTCCATGAAGCTCGGCAATGGGCTATTTTTCAGTCTTCAAATTCGGCCATCTTGGTCCTCCATTGATGCTCCAAGCTCCAAGCTTATCAAGGTGATTCCAAGCTCATGAAATTACTTCCCTATCACCTTAGGATAACTCAATGTGTGCTAGCACCCATGATTTTTGCCACAAAAATCATTTGCTTCTCCTTGTGTTTCGGCAGAACCAGAAAAAGAAGAACAAATTCGGTCCTAGACCGTGTGAGAGAAGAGGGAGTTTTTGGCTCCAAAATGAAAAAGAGAGAGAGATCGATTGGTTGGTGAAGGGAAATTGTGTATCTAATACACATGCCTAATTAATAAATTAATTTGCCAATATATTTGCTTTCAAAAAGTCAAACAATAAAGGCTAGCCAACCACCACATCAATCCATCAATCAATCAAATCAAGTGACAAGTTGTCACATCACTCAAAGTGACTAATGATTTGACGCTCGATGCGACTAGCGATTTGACGCTTGATTTGACTTGCGTACCGCACTCGAATTCAAAATGCGAATGCGCTCGCAAATAATCCCGGGCACGGGTTCCCTAATTCCAAATTAACGAATTTTCCGTTGCGACGCAATTAAATGATTACGCCTAGCGAAATCACTATTCACGTCGCTAAATCCAATTTCGTTTAATATATCAAATATATTAATTATTGATTAATTCCAAATTAATCGTTTTCTCTCTTTAAATGATATTTTATCCCAGATAAAATATCTCCGTAATTAATCCCAGATTAATTTTCTCTCTCTTCTAATTAATCCCAGATTAATAAAGTGAGAGTCATACGTCATCAGTGAATCTTCGGTAAGCGACCCATGAGATCCCCGGATATGTTGGCAGTAAATTCGGTCGTCGGACTATCCGAACACGTAAGTACCTAGTACTACGTTTATACCGATTTACAAGACAAGGTTGGCTTCTAGCAAAGCGCCATATTCTGGAGGTGATTTAGATGTGTTTTGTGAATATTTTGATGTGTTCTGTGTTATTTTGTAGATAAATAAAGTTTCAGGACATTCTGGAGGTGATTTAAACCAAAACAGTGAAAATTGGAAAAATGGCATTTTGGTAATTTTGGCGCGACGCGACGCGCAAGCCTTTGGCGTCGCGACGCCTAACATGCACTAGTCTATGCTAACGTGCGTCGGGTCCACAAGTCATAATCATAGAACTTTGACTTTGCTAACGTGCGCCGTGACACATGTCACCATCACAACCGATATGCTAACGTGCGACGTGCCACATGTCATCATCCTACGGCGCCGACAATCACCATTGCCACGTGTTCCATGTGTCACTCCACATCAGCGTCCACATCATCAGTTGACTGAGTCAACATGCCACCTCACCCCCACGTCATCATCAGCCAATCACGAAGTGCCATGTGTCGCAATCCTATGGTGCCGACAGTCGCCATCGCCACGTCAGCATAATAATTGAGTTATTAGCCGCCTCGCCACGTGTCACCTTATCTCCTTATCCGAATTGCCACATGTCAAGCCTTCAGCAAGCTATGTCAAAAGAGGCTGGCGTCGCGACGCCCAGAGCTTATCCGCGCCTATAAATTGAGCTCGAGGTTTCAGTTTCAGATGTACCATTCTCTCTAAATTCTCTCATGTAAATATGGAGTTATCTTCTTAGTTTATTCTAATTTCAGTTTTGTAATTAATTTTAATTACGTTCTATAATAATAGTAATTTACTTTCTTTATTTTTTACAGTTTTTACTATTCATTATGAGGAGGTAACTTCCCCCTGCTAGGGTGAAAGTAATTCTTTTACTATTGCTATTTAGATTAATCTCCCTTAAATATAATATATTCACTATTTAAAATATTGACTTAATGAGGATACCGCCATATTGGTCGGTTTTTAATCTGGTTAAACCTGACTTAATGAGGATACCGCCAGATTGGTCGATTGGTAATTAAATTTTCTTACCGCCTATATGGCAGGTTTATTTTGCTTCCGCCTTTATGGCTGGTTTATGGACAAATATTACCGCCTTAATGGCTGGTTGGACTTAATTTGACTTAATCAGGTTACCGCCTATATGGCTGGTTTGTAAAATTATCACAAGTATATATATATATTATATTATGGGAGATATCTAAATAATAAATAGTACAAGTTAATTCCTTTTACCTTAGCATTTTATTTTATTATATTTATTTTTCCGCATTTACTTTTTAGTAATTTTACTTTATGTCTTTTAAATTTTTACCAGCCCTAGCTATGTATTGTAACTAAGTTAGTTATCTAGGGTTGTGATGAAATCTAATATCACCAGTTTATAAAGGGTTAGATTATAGTTTGGGTAATATAAAGATTTATTTATTGAGTCTTAATCTTAATACTTTTTATTAACTGGCCATTAATAAAATTGACTAGGTAAACTTAAAATGAACTAGACATAGGGATTTTAAGTTTAAAACCTTAGACTCAATAGCCCACGATCTTCCTTGAGGATAAATAACCCTTTAATAGATTTCCTTACAGGATAGACATATACCTGTAGGGCGGGGGTAACCATAATTGGAACTTAAATTTAATGAATCCAGATAATTTGGTTGACATAGACATATGGTTCAATTGGGTTAAACTGGGTATTTGTGTCTGACCATCGACATAGGCTTTCACATAATTTAGTGTTCCAGGTTAATAAATCAATATATTACCCAACTTTAAGATAACCACTTCATCTTTAAATAATATTGGAAAGAATCACAACCCTAGATAGTTTTTAATATTGAATTTTCTTAAACCTACTTTCGAACAATTTTATTTACTTGTTTTTAAATTTAGAATCGTCACCATTTCAAATCAATCAACCAACCTGTTAGATACTAGTAATCATTTGACCTCATAAAATTAATAGCTTAGGTATTAAGTCCTCTTGGGATCGATACTTTTTATACTACTTGGACGATACGTGCGCTTGCGTTATACGCGTGTGTAAGCACCTGTCACTACGCAACATATATTTCCAAGAGTATTCTACTTCTAAGTTCACATGCATGAAAATAAATTGGAATAACGGCAGACATATAATTTCATAAACACATTAAATCGATAAACATGGCAATACGAGTAAAACATAAATATAGCAGAGACATAATTAAGTTTCTAGTGCGAAAGAAACAATCATGGAAGTAATCATGTATGAGAATGTAATGGGAGAAACAAGCATGCATGAAATGGGATGTAACAGGTGAAAGCTCGTTCGTGGAGCATTTGATAACGTGTTCGAACAGAGAAGGGCCGAGAGCATGCGTTCGAGGTGTGTTCTTGGACGCGTTCGAACGGGATAGGACCTGATGCATGATAAAGCAGAAAATATGCGCGTTCGAGTAGCATTCGTAAACATGTTCGAATGGGGGAGGGCCGAGAGCATGCGTTCGAGTTGCATTCCTGGACGCGTTCGAACGGACAAGGGCCGAGAGCATGTGTTCGAGATACGTTCTTGGACGCGTTCGAACGGGATAAGATCTGATGTATGATAAAGTAGAAAATATGCGTGTTCGAGTAGCGTTCGTAAATGCGTTCGAATGGGGGAGGGCCGAGAGCATCCGTTCGAGTTGCGTTCTTGGACGCGTTCAAACGGACAAGGGCCAAGAGCAATCGTTCAAGGTGCGTTCTTGGATGCGTTCAAACGGTATTACAAAAGAAAGGGAATTTATGGCGCCATGGACACATATGCGAAGGAACAAATACATAATATGGGACCTGGTACGCCCAATTGAACATACTTACATCCAATTAAACATACTTCGTTCGGCGCGGCAAGACATCGTGGTAAAGGTAGCCTTTAGGCGTTTCCCTTGAATAGAGGACCTTTAATCCGTAAATAAATAAAACAACCACATGCGGAAAATGGATGACGAGATTACAAGCAATAAATGAATGGAAATTAAATAACAGGACAAATCATGCATTTCAAAGTTTCTCGAGTGGTACGTGGAGTTGTTTCCCAAGTACAGACCGCACTACCATCCATTCGGATTCGGCTACAGAATTTACGTCTGGGTTTCCATCCGATATACCCCAAGAGAGAACACATATTCCATTCATTCAAGGACCACAACATGTATCAACAAACGACTCTCACGTGAAGGAATTCTAATAAACAACAAAAAAAGATGAGAATAAATAAGAATGGTGCCATCAGTCTAATATCTTAAGTCGTCTCTCGAAAGTGCGTTACACAGCCGTCAGAAGGATTAATGCTCCGCAACTCCTCCGG
The DNA here is from genome assembly GCA_019454045.1 of Zanthoxylum bungeanum. Lineage (NCBI taxonomy): Eukaryota > Viridiplantae > Streptophyta > Magnoliopsida > Sapindales > Rutaceae > Zanthoxylum > Zanthoxylum bungeanum. The sequence continues at coordinate 32,212 of SKCR01036896.1, read as the reverse complement.
TTCACTGGTCCACTACTTTCGTTCGTTGCCTCATGGTTTTGAGTTGTCGTTTCCTCTGTTTTGCTGCTGTCTCTCACGGTTTTAAGGTGAAAGAGGGTTGGTTTTCGGGACTGTTTTAAGTGCAGTTTTTGGTGTAGTTTCGGTGGTGGTTAATGACTGACTTTCTCTTTTTATTTTTTTGAATGTACTAGGGTTCCTTCTTCTTTTCTGTGTGTGTGTTTTCTGAGATGATCTAGGGTGTTTTTGGGAGAGCTTGGGTGGTAATGCTTTTGCAGAATTCTGTGTGATTTTCGTGGATGTGCTAGGGTGTGAAAGGTTGGTTTAGGTTTCTTTTTATAATGGTTTACTAGGGTTTCTAGGTAAGGAAGGGAATCCTTCAAAAAAAGGAAGTGTTTTGATTGGTTTATGAAAGGAAGAGATGTGTTTAATTTAGGGAGTGAATATCTTAATTGGTGTTTGATTAGGGAAGGGATTTGATAAGATTAGGAAGGGATTTGATTAGATTAGGAAGGGATTTGATCTAATTAATTTAGTTTAATTTGTGACATGTATTTTAAATATTTTAATTATTTTTGGATGAGTTTCGGTGGGCTAATTGGGCTTGGGCGTGAGGCTAGAAACAAAACCAGAAGTACCGACACCGTTCGAACGCCAATTTGAATGCTACACGAACGCCTGTAATCTGTTTGACGTTCGAACATGTTCACGAACGTAGCACGAACGCGAAAGTAGTGAACATGTAAATTGAATCCGATGACATACTTATTCAGAATTTCCCCTTCCGACATTCATTTCCCGCGACTTCCGTAACCTAAAGAGTAGTGCCTCCGTACGAGACTCATCATCGGGACTTATATGCAAAAATGCAGTGCCTACAGTCGCCCCCACTTTGATGGGACTTGTGCAGTGTGTGACAATGACAATCCTATCAAATTTATGCAATGCATTTTTACTTCCCTGGCTTGCTAGCTGCCACCTGACTTGCCTGCTACTTCGAACGAAGTTGATGATGCAGTGGGTCTTGACCCTGAGACGTATTCCATTAACTGCAACCGACGATGTAGTGGGTGCTCGACCCTGGGATGCATCCCGGAACTAAACTGCTAATACAATGGGTCATCGACCCTAGGACGCATCCCAATAACTGTAACGGAACGACAGGTGCCTCGACCTTAGAACGCATCCCAATACCGCTGACAATGCGGGACACGACCTTGGGACGCATCCCAAAACTGGAACTGATGATGCAAGGGGCCATCGACCCTAGGACACATCCCAATAACTGCAACTGACAACGGGGGCCTCGACCCTGAGGTGCATCCAATACCGCTGACAATGTGGGTCACGATTCTGGGACGCATCCCAAAACTGAACTGATGATGCAGGGGGCCATCGACCCTGAGATGCATCCCAATAACTGCAACAGACAATAGGGGCCTCGACCATGGGACACATCCCAATACCGCTGACAATGTGGGTCACGACCCTGGGACGCATCCCAAAACTGCTGATGATGTGGGTCACGACCCTGGGACTCATCCCCAAAATTGTTGATGATGTGGGTCACAACCCTGGGACTCATCCCCAAAAATGATGCTGATGTGGGCCTCACCCCCGGGGCTCATCCCTAAAACTGATGCTGATAATGTGGGTCGCGACCCTGGGACTCATCCCCAAAACTGATGCTGATGGTTCATTCTAACATATTGTACTGCCTCTCACGAGGTAATCCTAATAGCTAAACATATTTTCGTCCTCAACGGATGCTTCGTGTTGAAACCATAGAACCTTCAAAGTACTTAATACACTCAGATTCGATCGTCTGAATGAGTGATCTGAACTAGACTCCTAGTGTGTGTGTGCCAAGGCTCTTTCGCAGCTTAATCCTTAAGTAAACCAACTCGATGATTTCGTCTCGGAGAATCGGATCAGTGGGTCTAACCAACCTAAATGCCTTGGTCATACTCTGTGTTACTTCCTCGTACTCAACATGATATGTCTTTCTTCTTTTTTCTTTTTCTCTTTCTTTTCTTTCTTTTCATTTCGAACTTCTTTTTTCTTTTACTTTTTTTTCTTTTTCTTTTTCTCTTTTCTTTCTTTCTCTTTTTTTTCGACACACCTACCCTTTAAGGTAGCATTTCTCCTCATGGTGGTCCTAATACTCGCCCATGGGTAGCTTCACGCTTATCGGTTATAGGTTGTCCATTTTTTCTTTTTCTTTCCAGAGACTTTTTCTTTGTTTCCAACAATATCATATATCGTAGCATAAGTAAACCAAGATGGACATCCAGGCAAACGGTCATTCACTGAACCACCATCTCTTCAACTAATTATTTCGTCAACTACTCAGGCTTCTACTGCTGAGATCCTATAATCAAGTGCTCGCGAGTCTAGCCGAGATCAACTACTCAAAATACCAGATGAGAGCACATCTCGTACTTATCGTTTCTAAGGTTTCTCCCCGCAGCAAACAATGTCATCACCGGACATATGCCTGGCTATCAAAGATTTCTCTTTCTCTTTTCCCTTTTTTTTTCACTCACTCACTCTACGGAAATCTTCTGTTCCGCCACTGATAATGTGGGCTTCAACCCCTGGGATCCATCCCTGAAAAACCATTTATACTGTTTTGTTGCTCTTGCTTGTGTTTTGCCGCTTTTCCTTATTTTCTTCGAGACCTGTGAACACAAACAAAACAACAAAATAAAAATATGTGCATGTGTTATGTATGTATGAATGTGCGGAGGTACTCCCTGTTCATGATGGGTTAGATCCTCATTGTGCTCCCTGGCGCCACATGTCTCTAGTCCCCCCTAGATCTACTTTATAGTTTCCTCCTGCCGGTTCTCTCTTGGTGACTGTTTGGTTCTCTTTTGTCTGAAACCTGCAAACATAGAACAAACAAAACACAAAAAGGAATGCAAGTATGTTACATGTATGCATGCATGCATGGATGAATTCCTTATCCCGTTGGGTTAGGTCATCTGCCAGGTCTTCTCTTTCTCAGGCAAAATATTGCTTCAATCTGTCCACGTTGATCGGCTCAGTGAACTCATTCCCTTCCAAATCTGACAGCTCACTGCCCCATTTCCCATTACTTTCTGCACTATGTAGGGTCATTCCCAGTTGGGTCTGAACTTTCCTCTTGGGTCTGTCGTCGACGGCCTTGACTGCTTAAGTACTAAATCACCCTTTCTGATCTTAGTAGGACGCACCTTTTTGTTGAATGCTCGAGCTAGTCTCTTCTGATATATCTGTATGTGATGTAAAGACTTCATTCTCTTCTCATCGAGCAATGCCAACTGTTCAAATCTCTACGAGGCTCATCCTTGTTCAGGTAACTCTGTTTCTACTAATACCCTCATGGACTGTATCTCAACTTCCACGGGTAGTACTGCTTCCATTCCATAGACCAACGAGTAAGGTGTGGCTCATGTTGCTGTTCTCACTGATGTTCTGTACCCCCACATGGCGTACGGTAGTTTGTTAGCCCAATCTTAACAGTTTTCTGTCATCTTGGCTAATATCTTCTTTACGGTCTTATTGGCTGCCTCGACTGCCCCATTTACCTGCAGTCTATAAGGTTACGACTTGTGATGTCCTATCCCATATTTCTGTAGCATTGCCTTCGTTTCCCCTTGAAACTGAACTCCGTTATCTGTCACTACATGATGCGGCATCCCATATCGATATATGATGTTCTGAGCTATGAACTTCGCCATCTACTTTGCTGTGACGTTACGAAATGACTCGGCTTCCACCTATTTTGAAAGTAGTCCACTGCCACCATTATGTAATGATATCCATTCGATGCATTCGGTCGAATCTATCCGATCATGTCAATTCCCCATGCCGAAAAAGGCTATGGCTCTGATAGCCCGTGTAACTCTGTGTGAGGCAGATGGTTCAAATTACCGTGTGCTTGACAATCATGACAATGTTTTACCAGCTTTGCACAGTTTGTCTCCATGGTCAACCAGTAGAAACCTTGTCTTACAATCTTGCGAGACAAATTCAACCCATTCATGTGCGGTCCACATACCCCGACATGTATTTCTTCCATTGCCTTCTGAGCTTCTTCTTTTCTTAAACACTTCAGCTGAATGCCATTTGTCTGCCTCTTGTATAGCTCTCCCTTCAAAATCACATACTGAGAAGCCAACTTCTATATTCCAGGTATCGCTGAATATCATGGTACCAAGGTTTTCCATCGTCGATCTCCACTTCCTAGACTCTTTCTATCTCATAAACGGGTCTGCTTGCTGTTGTCAGTACCAATGGTCTCATCACTAACTTCTCTAGATTTTCCTAAGTTGCTGCAAGTGTAGCTAATGCGTCTGCCATACGATTCTTTTCTCGCGGCAAGTGCTGAAACTTACAATCGGGGATAGCCTGTGCCGACTTTCTGAGGTGAAAAAGGTCAGGTTTCAACCGTTCTTCCTTCAATTCCCATTCTCCCTACATCTGTCGGACTACCAACATCGAATCTCCGTAGACCTCTATGCTCTCAGCCTTCAAGTCTATCAGTGCACTCAATCCAAAATCACATGCTTCATAGGCAAGGTTTCTCCTTCGGGGGTCACTATCACGATCCCAATTCCGGCTCCTTTGCAATTCACTGCTCCGTCGAAATACATCTTCCATCATTGAACTGTTATTGCTTGGATCTCTTCATCTGGGAATTCAAACTTGTACTGATCCCCTTCAATAGGTTGCAATGCCAGGAACTCTGCTACGGCTCGCCCTTTGATTACTTTGGAAGTGAGGTACTCAATGTCAAACTCTGTCACCAACACTAACCATCTGCCCAACTTCCCCACTAGCGAAGGTACTGAATGTATATACTTCAAGGGATTCTCCTTTGCTACCACCTGGATCTTGTAAGATTGGAAGTAATGACGCAATTTTCTGGACGCCCATACCACTGGCAAATAGATCTTCTCTACTTCTTGATAGCGGGCTTCGTACGAAAGCATCTTCTTACTGAGATAGTAGACCGCATGCTCTACTCCCGTCTCTTCTGTCTGTACCATCATCACCCCCAGTGCTTCTGATTCTATGGCCAAATATAGTACTAAGGGTTTGCCCGGTCTTGGAGGTTTCAATACAAGAGGCTTTACCAAGTATTCTCTGATCTTGTTGAAGGCTGCTTGACATTGCTCATTCCATTTCACTGGTTGGTCTTTTCTCAGCAGTTTGAAGATAGGCTCACACACTAATTTCAACTTGGCGATGAACCGACTGATGTACTGAATTTTCCCAAGGAATGCTCTAACTTCTTTCTCAGTCTTCGGTGCGGGCATTTCGGTGATTGCTTTGATTTTCTCAGATTCTACTTCTATCCCTCCCATTCCTACTGTATGTCCCAGCAATTTTCCTGACGTTACCCCAAACACATATTTCTTGGGATTAAGCCGCAAGTTGTATTTGTCAACTCTCTGAAGGAACTTCTCCAGTGCTTCTATATGCCCGATCCTTGTCTCTGATTTTACCATCATGTCATCCACATATACTTCAATCTCTTTGTGCATCAAGTCATGGAATAATGTAGTGGCCATCCGTTGATAAGTAGCTCCTGCATTCTTGAGCCCAAACGGCATTACCTTGTAACAATAAGTGCCCCACTCGGTGACAAAGGCAATATTGTGCTTATCTTCTTCAGCCATGAGAACTTGATTGTATCCTGAAAACCTGTCTGCAAATGAATACATGGCAGATAAAGTCGCACTATCAACTAGCACGTCTATATGAGGTAGAGGAAAATCATCTTTCGGGCAAGCCTTGTTAAGATCCCTATAATCCACACACATTCTGACCTTCCCGTCTTTATTCGGCACCGGCACAATATTTTCCAACCACTCAGGATACTTCACTACTTATAAAAATCCCACATCTATCTGTTTCTTGACTTCTTCTCTAACCCAACGGATATCTATGATGGCTTTTAAGACACAAGGGTTGACATGATGCGTGTATGCATGAGATGCATGAGATGCGTGCAATGTATGAGGTATATAAGTCGGCCCATTATCATTCCAAAGCGTTCAATCATACTATTGTGCGGTGCAAACTTGTCCCAGTTGAAAAGGCCCAAAAGGTTTACACTTTTGCGATAACATGGCTAAACAACTTCAAATGATAAAAGGCCTAAACACAAAATGGCCCATTGGCATTTCAGAAGCTTTTGGCCCAACTGCCATAAAGCACGGACTTATCCCAGTTTAAATGGCCCAACAAGCCCAAACCTCATGACAGAAAGTCCAAATGAATCCAAATGACGATGGTCCTAAATGCATGCATAAAGAAATAGTTTCTATTGGTCCTACTACTACAGTTCATATGCGGGTCTACAAGGGTATAGACAAAGGCTCTTGTCGACGAATGATTGCCCACAACTAGGACTCCCCACTCAAGGGTTCGAGCGACCAAGTGAGCACACCTTTTTTATACCTTAAGGTATGTGCCAACGAGTTATGGTGCGTGACTAACTGTCAAATGGATTTCCTATTGTAGATTCCCCAGAGGGAGGGTGGAGTGAACTCTCTAAAATACCCAAGCCTCTTAGGCTCTTATCGCATTGGTGACATGAATAAACAACAAGTCCTCCAAATTAGTCTGTCACAGTGAGCTACGGGTAATGATTATTTAGGTGCCTTCACAGCTTTTCCTTATAGAAAGGTAGTGAATGAAGGAAGACACCAAACCATTACCTAGCTTTAATAATTCCTTTGATTAAACCCCTTTCAACCCACGGTAGACACGATTAACTAAAGCACAAATCACAAACATTACAAGACATTATTTCAGGGCCGATTCTCTATCCCCAGTGGAGTTGCTAGACTGTAGGACACAGAAATCGGCGACGCTGTTCCAGGCTCGCGGCCTAGTTGGGAGTACGGAGTAGCCCACAGGGGACTACACCGGAGAAATAAAAATGGAGTCGCCACCCAGTGTGAACCGAGAAAATGATTTAAGGCCGCACTCACCCCTCGCAAGGGAAGACCTCAAACCGTTGGGTTCGGAATTTTCCCTTACTTATGCCACTTGTAATGAAATGATTTGTGCAATAATTTAATCGGATCTACGCAACATATATTTCCAAGAGTATTCTACTTCTAAGTTCACATGCATGAAAATAAATTGGAATAATGGCAGACATATAATTTCATAAACACATTAAATCGATAAACATGGCAATATGAGTAAAACATAAATATAGGAGAGACATAATTAAGTTTCTAGTGCGAAAGAAACAATCATGGAAGCAATCATGTATGAGAATGTAATGAGAGAAACAAGCATGCATGAAATGGGATGTAACAGGTGAAAACTTGTTTGTGGAGCGTTTGATAACGCGTTCGAATGGAGAAGGGCCGAGAGCATGCATTCGAGGTGCATTCTTGGATGCAATCGAATGAGATAAGACCTGATGCATGATAAAGTACAAAATATGCGCGTTCGAGTAGCGTTCGTAAACACGTTCGAACGGGAGAGGGCCGAGAGCATGCGTTCGAGTTGCATTCCTGGACGCGTTCGAACGGACAAGGGCCGAGAGCATGCGTTCGAGATGCGTTCTTGGGCGCGTTCGAACGGGATAAGATCTGATGTATGATAAAGTTGAAAATATACGCATTCGAGTAGCGTTCGTAAATGCGTTCGAATGGGGGAGGGCCGAGAGCATACGTTCGAGTTGCATTCTTGGACGCGTTCGAACGGACAAGGGCCGAGAGCAAGCGTTCGAGGTGCGTTCTTGGACGCGTTCGAATGGGATTACAAAAGAAAGGGAATTTATAGCGACATGGACACATATGCGAAGGAACAAATACATAATATGGGACCTGGTACGCCCAATTGAACATATTTACATCCAATCAAACATACTTCGTCCGGCGCAACAAGACATCATGGTAAAGGTAGCCTTTAGGCATTTCCCTCGAATAGAGGACCTTTAATCCACCCTAGTCAAACCCATGCGCGTCAAGTAATCATATGTGAATAGCAAAGTAATGATATTGGACATTTGATACCCGATTGAACACATCTCACATTCAATAAAACATGCCTCATCCGGCGCGACAAAACGTTGTGATAAAGGTAGCCTTTAGGCATTTCCTCGAATAGAGGACCTTTAAACCAACTTAGTTAAGCCCATGCGCATCAAACAATGATATGTGGATAATAAAGTAATGATATATGATATTGGATGTCCGATTGAACACATCTCACGTTCAATCGAACATGCCTCATCCAGCGCGGCAAGACATTGTGATAAAGGTAGCCTTTGGGCATTTCCCTCGGATAGAGGACCTTTAATCCACTTTAGTCAAGCCTATGCGCATTATGACTATCAATACGTAAATAAATAAAACAACCACATGCGGAAAATGGATGACGAGATTACAAGCAATAAATGAACGGAAATTAAATAACAGGACGAATCATGTATTTCAAAGTTTCTCGAGTGGTACGTGGAGTTGTTTCCCAAGTACAGACCGCACTACCATCCATTCAGATTCGGCTACGGAATTTACGTCTGGGTTTCCATCCGATATACCCCAAGAGAGAACATATATTCCATTCATTCAAGGACAACAACATGTATCAACAAACGACTCTCATGCGAAGGAATTCTAATAAACAACAAAAAAGATGAGAATAAATAAGAATGGTGCCCTCAGGTCTAATCTCTTAAGTTTTCTCTCGAAAGTGCGTTACACGGCCGTCGGAAGTATTGATGCTCCGCAACTCCTCCGTTTCACTGGTCCACTGCTTTCGTTGTTGCCTCGTGGTTTTAAGTTGTCGTTTCCTCTGTTTTGCTGCTATCTCTCACGGTTTTAAGGTGAAAGAGGGTTGGTTTTCTGGACTGTTTTAAGTGCAGTTTTTGGTGTAGTTTCGGTGGTGGTTAAAGACTGAATTTCTCTTCTTCTTTTTGTGAATGTACTAGGGTTCCTTCTTCTTTTTTGTGTATGTGTTTTCTGAGATGATCTAGGGTTTTTTTTGGAGATCTTGGGTGCTAATGCTTTTATAGAATTCTGTGTGATTTTCGTGGATGTGCTAGGGTGCGAAAGGTTGGTTTATGTGTCTTTTTATAATGGTTTGCTAGGGTTTCTAGGTAAGGAAGGGAATCCTCCAAAAAAAGGAAGTGTTTTGATTGGTTTATGAAAGGAAGAGATGTTTTTAATTTAGGGAGTGAATATCTTAATTGGTGTTTGATTAGGGAAGGGATTTGATAAGATTAGGAAGGGATTTGATTAGATTAGGAAGGGATTTGATCTAATTAGTTTAGTTTAATTTGTAACATGTATTTTAAATATTTTAATTATTTTTGGATGGGTTTCGGTGGGCTAATTGGGCTTGGGCGTGAGGCTAGCAATAAAACCAGAAGTACCGACACCGTTCGAACGTCGATTCGAACGCTACATGAACGCCCGCAATCTGCTTGACGTTCGAATGTGTTCACGAACGCAGCATGAACGCGAAAGTAGTGAACATGTGAATTGAATCCGATGATATTCTTATTCTGAATTTCCCCTTCCGACATTCGTTTCCCACGACTTCCGCAACCTAAAGAGTAGTGCCTCCGTACGAGACTCATCATCAGGAATTATATGCAAAAGTACAGTGCCTACAGTTATTTTATGTCTTAGGTAATATATTGGTTTATTTATCGAATCTTAATCTTAATGCTTATTATTAATTGACCACTAATAAGATTGATTTGGTAAACTTAAAATGAACTTGACGAAGGGATTTTAGGTTTCAGCCTTAGACTCAATAGCTCACGATCTCATCTTAGGGTAGATCTCCCTTAGGTAGATTTCCTTCCATGATAGACATATACCTGTCGGGCGGGGGTGGCAATAATTGGAACTTAATCTTAATAAATTCAGGAAACTTGGTTAACATAGACATGTGATTAATTGGGTTACTTTGGGTATTTGCATTTGACCATCGACATAGGCTTTTGTATATTTTCGCGTTCCAGGTTAATAAACCGATATATTGCACAAACATTAGATAATCACTTTATATTTAAAAGATATTGGAAGGATTCACAACCCTAGATAGCTTTATAATATTGATTTTCCTTAAATTTACTTTTGCATTGTTTTATTTACTTGTTTCAGATAAAAATCACCATCCAACAACAATCAATCAATTAGATACTTGTAGACATTTAACTTCATAAATTGATAGCTTAGGTATTAAGTCCTCGTAGGATCGATACATTTTATACTACTTGAGCGATACGTGCGCTTGAGTAACGTGTGCGTTTACCACCGATCAAGTTTTTGGTGCCGTTGCCGGGGACTTATTTATCTTTCACTATTAATTTTAGGGTTATATATTTTACTTGTGTCTAATTTATTTTTACTTATTATTTTTGTTTTCTTGTGTTTCAATTTCTCAGACACTACATGAGAATAAACAAAAGCTTTGAAATCCGTCTGCTTGACCCGAAAATTGAAAGAACAATCAGACAGTTGAGAAGGGAAAGACGAGAAGGTCAAGAAGCACTAATCAACATAGAACCTGAACCTTTGGAAGTTGCACCAATAATTTCCATTCGAGATAGAACAATTCTGGTTGTTGACGGCTTCATATCATGCATTTTACTTCCTCATTTACCAGTAAATGCGTGTGACATCAAAACATGCATTAAGATGATACAACAATCAGTTCAGTTCGAGGGGAGTGCAATTAAAGATCCTAATGCCCACATCAGCAAATTCCTGGAAGTTTGTTACACATTAAATTATAATCGAGTAGCAGAAGAAGCAATGAGACTGCGTGTGTTCCCATATTCTTTGAAAGATAGAGTTAAGGTTTGACTCCATTCACTACCAGCAGGTTCAATCACGACTTGGAATACCCTTGCCACCAAATTTCTTGCAAAATATTTTCCCTAGCCAGAACAACAAAGCTGAGGACCGACATTACATCCTTTGTGCAACATAACTTAGAATCCTTCTGCGAAGCTTGGGAAAGATACAAGGAATTGCTCCGAAAATGTCCCTACCATGAGATTGCAAAGTGGCTACAAGTCCAAACCTTCTACAATGGACTTTCTGGATTAATGAGAACCATAATAGATGCTGCTGCTGGATGAGCTTTAATGGCAAAAGGAGAAGATCAGTCTTGGGACTTAATTGAAGAAATGGCCAACAAAAATTATTTGTGGCTAATAGAAATGAGCATGATTCAATGAATAGCAGAAATCCACGAAATAAGAGACAACACAACAATGAATGCCAAGATGGATCAGATATGCAAATATCTGGAAACTCTTACATGAAGGTTAATTCTGGATCCACAAGTTCACCATATGGAGGAGCACCAGAGGCAGAATTTTACAACTAACATGATGATACTGTAAAATATGTCAACAATTTCAACAGACAAGGAAACAATCCATATTCCGATACCTACAGCCCAGGTTGGAGGAATCATCCCAATTTCTTATAGAGCAACACTACAGGGCAAAGGAACAATCCACCACCTGGATTCCAATAGCAGAACAAAGGCCAAGAGTATGAAAAAGAACTAGGAATATCAGAAGTGATGGCCTAGTTGAAAAAACAATAAGCAAAATACGATTATTTAGCTGCTGTGGTTCAAAATCAAGCAGCATCTTTGAAGACACTAGAAAATCAAATAGGACAACTGGCCAATACTCAGAGTCACAGACCGCAAGGTACCCTTCCTAGCAACACAGAACTAAATCCAAGGAACAGATGGAAGGAGCAATGCCATGCCATCACTTTGAAAAGGGGTACTGAGATCAACAAATATATTGGAATCAAGACATCTACTGAGGATGTTCCAAAAGAAATCAGCGAAGCAGATCCACAGATGGAGGAAAAAGAGGAAAAAGAAAATGATTAAGAAAGATTTACTCCACCTCCACCTTTTCCACAGCATCTCCAGAAACACAAACTAGACAAGCAGTTTGCTTGATTTCTAGAGATCTTCAAAAAGCTGCATATCAACATTTCATTTGCAGAAGCGTTGGAACAAATGCCCAGCTATGTCAAATTCATGAAAGATATTCTGTCATGAAAGAGAAGATTGGGAGATTGCGAGACTGTAGCATTGACAGAAGAATACAGCGCTATCATTCAGAGGAAGCTTCCCCCAAAGTTGAAGGAACCTGGCAGTTTCACCATCCCTTGCACCATAGTAGAACATTACTTCAGTAAGGCTTTGTGTGATTTAGGTGCTAATATTAACTTGATGCCTTTGTCTATTTACAGGAAACTGCAGATTGAAGAAGCAAATCCCACCTCAGTTACTCTGCAATTTGCTAATAGATCGCTCATATTTCTGAGAAGTGTAGTGGAAGATGTATTGGTCAAAGTCGACAAATTCATTTTCCCAGCAGATTTCATTGTCCTTGGCATGGAGGAAGACAAAGACGTACCCATCATCCTCGGGAGACCATTCTTGGCTACAAGTCGAACCATTATTGATGTACAAAAAGATGAACTAACCATGAGGGTGCATGACCAAAAAGTAACATTCAATGTTTTCAAAGCCATGAAATTCTCGAATGATGAAAATGAGGAGGAATGTTTCATAATTGATGTAATAGATAGTATCATCCAGAATACTGATGCAATGTAACTTTCCACTGACAAACTTGAAGCTTGCATCACCAATATGATTGACAAAGAACTAGATGATAAAATTTTGGAATGTATCAACTATCTTGACGGAGCCTCTCGCTTCATATCGACACCACAGGTGGAAAGTTTGGAACTATAAAAAAAGAGTGAATCAAGCCATGGATTGAAGAACCACTGCAACTAAAACTAAAGCCACTTCTGAGTCATCTCAGATATGCTTATTTGGAAAATTCTTCTGATTTACCTATGATTATTTCTTTGTCGTTAACATTAGTGCAGAAAGATAAGTTGCTAAGAGTGCTACGCATGCATAAAAGAGCTATTGGCTGGACTATAGCAGATATTCGAGGCATTAGTCCATCATTTTTCATGCATAAAATTCTGATGAACGACGAGTACAAAGCCATAATGGAGTATCAACGGAGACTCAATCTAATCATGAAGGAAGTCGTAAAGAAAGAAATCATCAAATGGTTGGACGCAGACATCATCTACCCTATCTCTAACAGCACTTGGGTGAGTTCTATGTAATGTGTACCTAAGAAAGGAGGAATGACTATAGTCACAAATGAAAAGAACGAGTTGATTCCAACAAGAACAGTGACTGAATGAAGAGTATGCATAGACTATAGGAAGCTGAACAAAGCAACAAGAAAGGATCATTTCCCGCTACCATTTATTGACCAGATGCTAGATAGTTTGGCGGGACATGAATTCTACTATTTTCTGGATGGATACTCAGGATACAATCAGATTGCCATCGCCTCAGAAGATCAGTAGAAAACCATTTTTATATGCCCGTATGGTACTTTTTCTTTCCGCATGATGCCATTTGGACTATGTAATGCTCCTGCCATATTTCAACGTTGCATGATGGCCATCTTTTCAGACATGATAGAAAAAAGCATGGAAGTCTTCATGGGCGACTTCTCATTATTTAGAGACTCTTTCAACCATTGCTTGCTATAGGTGCAGTTTTGGGACAACGCAAAGTAAAAGTTTTTCACACTATCTACTACGCCAGTAAAACTCTGAATGAATCACAACTCAACTACACAACAACTGAAAATGAATTGCTCGTAGTTGTGTTTGGTTTTGATAAATTCTGCTCCTATTTGCTGGGTCCCAAAGTAGTAGTCTACACAGATCATTCAGTTATCAAATACCTGATTATGAAGATGCCAAGCCCAATTTGATCTGTTGGGTGCTTCTGCTGCAAGAATTTGATGTGGATATTCGAGACAGGAAAGGGATAGAAAATCAAGTGGAAGATCACTTATCGAGGCTCGAGAATGGAGGAACAATTGGCAATGAACTGACAATCAAAGAAATTTTTCCAGATGAACAGTTATTTTCCATCAAGCAACAGGAAATCCCATGATATGCTGACTATGTAAACTACATAGTGTTGGGGAAATGGCAATTGGAATGAATACATCAGCAACAAAGGAATTTCTTTAAAGAAATCAAACACTACATTTGGGATGAGCCGTACCTATTTAAACATTGTGCTGATCAGTTATTGCAGCATTGTGTATCATAGGGCGAGGTCAATAGTGTCCTGCAACATTGTCATTCATCACCATACGGCGGACACTTCAGCGGAGATAAAACTGCAGCCAAAGTCCTACAATAAGGTTTGTTCTGGCCCACTTTATTTAAAGATGCTCACTTATTCGTTCTTCAATGTGACAGGTGCCAGAGAACATGAAATATTTCGAGGAGAAATGAATGACCTATTCAAAGAATTCTTGAAGTGGAGATATTTAACGTATGTGGGATTGATTTTATAAGACTCTTTGTTCCATTATTTGGAAACCTTTACATTTTGGTTGCAGTAGACTACATCTCCAAATGGGTTGAAGCAACAAAAATGCCATCAAATGACTCAAAAGTGGTGATAAAATTCCTAAAAAAGAATATTTTCACTCGCTTGGGAACACCTCGAGCAATCATCAGTGATGGTGGCACAAGCTTCTACAACATATACTTTGATGCACTCCTATCCAAATACAGAGTTACTCATAAAGTTGCCACTGCTTACCATCCGCAGTCAAATGGGCAGGTTGAAGTTTCAAACAGAGAGATCAAGAGAATCCTGGATAGAACCGTTGGATCAACAATGAAGGACTGGTCTACAAAACTAGATGATGTATTATGGGCCTACCAGACAGCTTACAAGACACCCATTGGTATGTCCCCATATCGAATGGTGTTTGGGAAAGTATGCCATCTGCGTGTAGAGCTCGAACATAAAGCGTACTGGGCACTGAAGAAGTTAAATCTTGATCTACAAGCAGCATGAGAGAAATGGCTCCACAAACTGAACGAATTGGAGGAAGTTTGTCTACAGGCTTATGAGAATGCCAAATTGTACAAAGAAAAGACCAAGAAATGACATGATCAAAAATTAGTCCGAAGACAACTGGAACTAGGGCAGCGGGTATTGTTATACAACTCAAGGTTGAAACTTTTCCTTGGGAAGCTAAAACCACAGTGGTTAGGTCCATTTGTAATCACCCAAGTTTTACCATACATAGCTATTGAGCTACATAACCCCAACTCCAATGATACATTCAAATTTAACAACCACCGTGTCAAGCACTACTGGGGAGAACCATTTGAGCGACAAAAAGAAAATCTCACACTTGCCGATCTAGCCTAACATTCGGGCAGTCATGTCTAGCTGTCAATGTTAAACTTAGCGCTAGCATGGAGGCAACCTATGCAATTTGTGTATATAATGAGATTTGGTTTGTTTTATTTTTGTGTGTTTTAATTTTTGTAGGAAACGTCACCGACAAGATGGAAGACGTTCTCGCAAATCTTCATAAGCATTTTCCTTCTCTCCCTCAAAACTCTCTGATGAAAGTCTATAAAGCACGCATTGAATGAATGAGACTTCTGATAATCTATGGTATTCCTACTGACATTCATTGGATAATTGAAGCACGAGTCCGATTGGAAGGTGAGTCATCTGACTCTTTTATTTCATTTCTACTTGGTTTAGGAAAAAACACCTATGTTAAGAAAACAAGAGCTAAAAGATTAAGTGTTTGCTATAAATATGCACGTTGAACATGTAATACTCGTTGTCGTTCTTTAGGAATTGTGTCTGATAACCACGAAGATAAAATTAAATTCATTAGGGATGACATGAGTAAGGAGTCTTTATATGACATGTCATTGACTCTTGAGACGCATCCTAGTGGATATGTGTATCACGAGATTCGAATGTTTCATACACAGTTTCGAAAAGAAAAACAACAATTAATTCTCAGGAATCTGACTTTAAAAGACCCGGTTTGCCAATTTATAAGAAAATTAGATGGGAAGCTTGTCACTGACGTATAGTTGTCATTCAAGTCGTTACTACCTATACATATTATTATTTCTTTGTATTTAACTAATAATTGTAATTTTTTTTGTTATTTTCTTTTATTTTCGCCAACAGGATCCAGAATTTTAGACTTTCACGATTTATTTTACTGTTTAGCTAATAATTATCATTTGACAGGTACTAGTGTTATTATTACTCACCCATTTTCAGGATCTATAAATTCAGTTCGTCATTGCACTCTTGTAGACATCCAGATTTGAGAAAGAAATATAAATATATATATAAAAAAAATGGAAGCAACTTCCAGAATTCGGTGAGGCAGCACATGAATTGGGTAGAGTCATGGCTGAGAGGAATATGCACTTAGTATATGGCGGTGGCAATCTTGGACTAATGGGGTACGTTTCAAGGACTGTACAGGAAGGAGGTAGTCAAGTTTTAGGAATCATCCTAAAACCTTGGGTAGAGGCAAATCTTATCAGACAATCAAACAGAGATGAATGCATCATGCCAGGTATGTCCGAACGACTCGTTGAAATGTTTAACCGTGCTGATGCTTTTATTTCTTTGCTAAGTGGCTTGGGCACGATGGAGGAAATTTTTATAGTGCTATCTTTGGCGAACTTGAACATACACCATAAACCAATTAGACTGTTTAATGTTGATGGATTTTTTACTTTCTTTTGTGTTTCTTGAAGATGCCCGAAGAAATGGGTTCCTGTCAAAACCCGTAAAAGATATCATCTTCACTGCCAGAACATCTAATGATTTAATTGACCAAATCTTAGCCTTTGAACCACAAATTGACCCTATCCTTTCCAAGATAAACTGGTCTGATAATGATCGTGGTAAGAAGCGTCTGATAAATCTGGATCTTAACCTTTAATTTTCTTTTTAGATGTAGAATTCCACGCTAACCAGGTACTATTTTCTAAACTCTTTTTCTTCTTTTTAGACATTGGGGACAATGTCTCAATTAGGTTTGGGGGAGGTGAATAGTAGACTAGTATCTTGTTTTTATTTTTCTTGTGTTGTTTTTCTTGTGTTGTTTTTAGTGTAAAAAAATAAAAAAATTAAAAGAAAAGTGTTTTTATGTTTTTAACTTGACTAACCAGGTGGAATGGTGTTTGAGATAGCTGTGTAAGGAATTTCCACTCATGAGACGTATCTCAACCTATTTCGTAACATGTTAATTTTGTTTATTTCCTTTTGCATTATTTAAATTTGTGAATTCTCCATAATACTGACTAAATTGGATCTTCATATGCTCAGTTGACAGGTATTATCAACATGCATGGTAACATACGGGCATGAGTTGTAAGTGCAAAATTTGTAATATTCAGTGCTCTAGTTTATTGGAGGAAGCATCTAAAAGCGATAGATTAAAAAAACAAATTGTGTATATAAATAATTAACCATCCTTTTACTTAGTAACTGGACATCTTGCCTCAGTAAGTAGTGATTGTTCGCTTCAAACGGAAAAGCCTGAGTTAATAATAATAAAGTTTCTACTTAGTAACCGGACATCTTGTCTCAGTAAGCAGTGATTGTTCACGTCAAATGATAGAACTTTTAACATCTGAGATCCAAGTAATTAAGTCTGTAGGGTTTTCTTAACACATAGTGCCCTAAATCCAACTGGTTTGGGAGTCACTGACCAAAGCTCGCTACATGGATTGAAGATGTTATAAAAAAAAAATTCAGAAAAGTTCCATTGCCAAAAAGGTGTGAATTCTGATATAACTTTAGGAAAAATATTACTCTCTTTTCAACTACACTCATGAATATTATGGGAACAATGAATTGATTAATACCTTGTTGGTTGTGTATATGGAGAATGGTAAAAATAATCGGAGAATTTACTTATTTGGTAATTTAGAAAGAAAGAAAAAACTATTAACTTAGATAAGAATTTCACATGTTTAGTCACTAACTTGTTTTGTGTGTTTGATTGTACATTTGATTGACGTTTGTAGGTATTGTCGCTGTAAACCCTCACGAGACTACAACTCGTCTACTAGGGACACCTAGGGGTTTAAAGGCTTGTTGCATATGCTAAATGCAACCGTGATCCCTACGAAATTGGCTTAGTTTAATTTTATTTTAAAGTTGTTTATTGTATTTTATTTTGTTTGTTTTGCTCGAGGACTAGCAAAATGTTAGGTTTGAGGGTATGATAAGCGGAAAATATATCAATATTTACAGCCACCTTTACTTAATATTTTGTATAGTTTCTCGAGTTTTGTGAATATTTTGATGTGTTTTGTGTTATTTTGTAGATAAATAAGATTTCAGGACTCGATGGAATTAAATCAGGGCTAAAACGGCGAAAAATGGAAAAAAAATGGCAAAATTGGAATTTCGCATCGCGACGCCTACACTCTCTACGTCGCGACGTGCATCAGTTACTATCCTACCGACACGCATCATCCTGATATCGGCATAATAATTCAGCTTGCCGACACCTTGCGTCAGCAATGACGTCAGCGTCGCGACGCCAAACCTTCACGTGTCGCGACACCGAGCCAATAATTCAGCTGCCGACAGCCGCTTGCTACGTGTCAGCATCTTATCAAAGCCATATGCCACGTGTCAAGCATCGAATTCATTTGAGTTTTTCATACTTTCTTCTGGGGATTTCCTTAAAAATACTAAGAAGATAGTATCTTGCTTGTTTATTTACAGTTTTCTTGTATTTAATTTTTATTTTAGGCAATAAATCTTTCTTTGTTTTACTTTAAAGTATTAGTAGGACTTAGGAAACTTTCTTCTATTATGGTGAAAGGTAAAGCTTTTATTATTATAATTTAGATTGATCTCCCTTAGTTATAATATATAAATTATCTTAAAACCTGACTTAATGGGATACTGCCCTTATGGTCGATTGGACATAATTAAATTAATTTTAACTTGACTTAATTGGATACCACCTTTATGGTCGGTTGGAATTAATTAAAAATCTGACTTAATCAGGATACCGCCTATATGGTCAGTTGGTAATATAACGCAGATTTATATATTATAATAAGGGAGATTTCTAAATTAGAAGTAATAGAAGTGGATCCCCTAACCCCAATATTTTTATTTCATTGTTTTATTTTACCTTTTAATATTCAAGTTTATTTTATGTCATTTTCTTTATTTAAGTTTTTAATAATCCTAGATATATGTTGTAACTAAATACCGTATCTAGGGTTGTGATGAATTCCAATATCACCGGTTTATAAGTTGGTTATTTTATGTCTTGGGTAATATATTGGTTTATTTATTGAGTCTTAATCTTAATGCTTCTTATTAATTGGCCACTAATAAGATTGATTTGGTAAACTTAAAATGAACTTGACAAATGGATTTTAGGTTTTAGTCTTAGACTCAATAGCTCACGATCTCACCTTAGGGTAGATATCCCTTAGGTATATTTCATTTCATGATAGACATATACCTGTCGGGCAGGGGTAGACATAATTGGAACTTAATCTTAATAAATTCAGGTAACTTGGTTAACATAGACATATGATTAATTGGGTTACTTTGGGTGTTTGCATCTGACCATCGACAGAGACTTTTACATATTTTCGTGTTCCAGGTTAATAAACTGATATTTTACACAAACATGAGATAATCATTTCATATTTAAAAGATATTGGAAGGATTCACAACCCTAGATAGCTTTATAATATTGATTTTCCTTAAATTTACTTTTGTACTATTTTATTTACTTATTTCAGATAAAAATCACCATCCAACCAACAATCAATCAATTAGATACTCGTAGAAATTTCATAAATTGATAGCTTAGGTATTAAGTCCTTGTGGGATCGATACATTTTATACTAATTGAGCGATCTGTGTGCCTGCGTAACGTGTGTGTTTACCACCGGTCAAATACAGTCATAAAGTATCAAACAAATAGAGTAATTCACGTAGGCACCAGTTCGAAGGGAACCTAAGTTCAGATCATGAGAAATAGAATATTTCTATTACACCTTTCGGGACATTATATACTATGAAACAAGAGATAGATAGAAGTTTATAAAGGATAACTTTCACTAAGAGTGACACCTCTACGAGAAGGCTAAAAATATAACACGAACTCCCAAGACTAAGTGTTCATATACAAGAATCGAAAATATTATATCAAGATAAAAGATTCCTAGAAGTCATAGTATCAAGTTCTTGAGCAGAACAATAGAAAGCAAGTAAAGGAAGATAAGAGTAGCGGAGGTCAGATACCTTCAAAACATGTTGGGCCTAAAAAGTTTAACAATAGAAGGGATTCTAGGACGAATCTTATTTATGGGGGAATTTATAACATCTGGTGATCTCGATTACTGATACATTGTGGGACGCGTGATACATGATAGAAATTATGTTCGAACACATATTCAATCATTAAATGACTTTGGGGATAATTGAAAAATTCTTCGTAATTCTCATATGAAATTGAACGATGTTCCACTCTAGATATATCATGGTATTTGGGCTATAACCATTTCATACGATCTTCGATTTTTATGACCTTTATACCTTAGGAAAGCTAAGACCGATACCTACAACGTCAACGTTGAACATTTTTCCAAATTTGGAGCAGAGATAAATCAAAAACATAGATCAATTATTTGTATGAATGGTACTCGATGACCAATCTAGATAATTCTCAAATGTTCTAAAAAATTATGATTTTTTATTTCATTAAATCATTACACAATTAGCATAGTATAAATATGGCTATTATTCATTCATCTCCAAAAAGAGAAAATAATGAGAAGAAACGTGGAGAGAGGGAAGGGAAGAAGAAATAAGAAGAATGTGGAGGAAAGCCATTTCCTTACCAAAAATAAGGAAGAAATACGTGAAAATCAAATTACCATAAGCTAGAAGGGAGGAATAACAAGTCAATTAGTCTTGAATGATGAAAGATATCAAGTGAGATAAGGTAAAGAAACCTTGACCCAAATTTACAATGTTGATATTTTGATAATTTAATAGTTAATGGATATTATTTAATTTTGGTTAATGATTTTTATGTGGTTATGATTTTAAGAAAATAAGGATTTTGAGAAATCCCTAAAATAACAAACTCTAAAGGATAAACAAATTGAGGTTTTTGGAATTTCATAATTTAGTGATAATAGAAAGATGAAATTATGATAATTTGAGTGTGGATAGTTGAATTAACTTGTATAAAGGTGGGGGTGTTGGGTTACTATGGAGTATGTCCTTGGAGAGTTGAGGTTAGGCCTTGAAATTGGCCTAGCGTCACGACGCCCAACACACAGCGTCGCAACGCATATTGGAAAATTACCCTGATTCAATTCTGGAATGTGAGCGTTGTGACGCCTAAATGTTGATATTTTGATGATTTAATGGAAGAAAAAATCAGAATTTCTTAGAACATTTGAGAAATATCTAGATTAGTCCTCGGGTACTATTCATCTAAATTTTTTATCTGTATTTTTGACTTATCTCTATTTCGAATTTGGAAAAATGTTCAACGCATAAGTTATAGGTCCCGATCTTAGATTTCTGATGGTATAAAGTTCATAAAAATCAGAGATCGTATGAAAATATTATGGCCCAAATACCATGGGTTATCTGGAGTGGAACATCGTATAATTTCACATCGGAATTGCGAAGAATTTTTCGAGTGTCCCCAAAGTCATTTCATGATTGTATATTTGTTCGAACATAATTTCTATCATGTATCACGCGTCCGATAATGCATCAGTAATCGAGATCACCAGATGTTACATTGTGCTTCTCCACTTGAAGGAGTTTGTCTTATGATGGGGAAAGAATTTTTTTAGAAATTACTCTTGCAAATCATCATATGTTCTAACGGATCATGACCTAAAGTTATGCAGCAAAATTTTACCCTTATCCTTTAAAGAAAAGGGAAAAAATTTGAGTCGAATTATATTAATGCTACATTTTTGGTCTGTGCAAGTATTACATACCACTTCGAATTCCTTTAAGTGCTAATAAGGATTTTCTGATTCTAGACTGTGGAATGTGGGTAAAGGTTGGATGACACCTGGTTCAAAATTGAAACATGATGCATCTGGGGGAAAGTAATGCAAGATGGTGATCCTGTCATAGTGGGATTCATGAATTTTTTGAGTGTTCTAGGATGATTAAGATCGCTATGCTGAGACTCACATTTTACCTAATCAACTGGATTTTCATCTCGGCTAGGTGGGTTTTCATTTCGAATCTCGGCCCTTTTTACTGACGGTGAAGGTGATAGAGACTCTCTATTTATTCTACCACTAGATGATTGAGACCAACGTCTCATGCAACCTAAATGCAGACTATATGCTAAAATTTAAATATGCAAATGCAATACTTACAAAAAGAATAAATAAAATAAAAAAGTGAAAAAGAAAAAAAAGATGAATGATAAAGGAAAATAACATATGTAGTGATTAGATCCTAAAAACGTCCTTTAATTCTTGTCAATTTAGACTCAATTATATTTCTCGTTCAACTGTCTCAATTTCTCGAATTAGGTTCTTACAAAAAAATTATGGAAGAATCTATAGATGAGGATGGTTCAAGAAATTCTTTGACAAAATGAAAGCTCCATTTTAATTATATTTTCTATCTCTTGTAACCTTGAAGAATCAAGTACAAGATTTATTTATATGTGGGATGTCTGGGTTTAGAATCATTTAGGATTAATCGGGACATCTTGGATCTACACAAATGCAAAGAAGAAGAAGAATAAATGAGATGCATAAATTAAAAAAAGAAAGGAAAAAATAAAAAGAAAAGAAAAGAAAAATACAAGGATGTTAAATTATTATTCTATCTACTAATTATATTCTCCGGTAACGGTGCCAAAAACTTTACACACTCACAAAGTGGTTTTTTACTCCCAAGCATAAGAGTGTCGAAGTAATAAAATAACCCGGTAAGGCCGGGGTCGATCCATAGGGAATAGATTTAGTAAAGTAAAATAATAATTCGAGTGAAAATAAAAAGACTGAATTGTTTGAAGTAATGGAAAATTTTAAATTGAACTACAAAAATAAAATATAATGTTGGGGCTATGGGATCCACTTTTGATATTTCGAATATAGAGAAATCTTACTTTTTATAATATATGAATTATCATTATTGTCCAGTTAATTTACTTTAGGAATTAACTATGCCAAAACATGTAAACCAACCATATATGTGGTGATAACATTTGTCTATAACAAGTCTAATTTGGTACTCAATTATACCAAATATATTAAATTAGCCATAAAGGCGGTAACAAATTTTGTCAATAATTAGTCTAGGTTTAAATTACTCTCTCATATAATATGAGGTAAGGTATTAACTATGCCAACCAAGATGAGATTGTTTACAGCGAATCAAGACACCCACAAATATAAGAGAAGATTAAATATTAGTCTTAGATTAAAATTCATATATTATAATATAAGTAATATTAACTTATATTCTCATATTAATAGTTTCACCATTTACCCCAGCAGAATTGAATTAGCTAGTCATGCTTTGATTAAAAACACTTATAATTTTAGTACTAAAAGAATAAGAAATTACAACAAATCTTGAAAAATGAAACAAACAAGACACTTCTTCCAAGTTTTCAAGAGAGAAAATAGTTAAAGAACCTGAAGTATATACAAGTTAAGAGAAAGTGAAGGTTATTAGCTATAATATAAAGTAAAATAGGGACATCTTAAACATGAAGGCTAACTAAAGTTCCTAAAGATAGCTAGAAATTATTGTTGTCATGGCAAAAGGTATTAGAGGTTTCAAATCAGAATGGAACTAAGATGAGTGAGACGACAAACCACGAATATAGTATAATTTTGGAAATCACAACTCTTGTAAATAGTTGAGATAAAAGATGTTGAATATAGTTGGGAGGTTTAGAAATAAAGTTTATGCAATGCATAGAGATAGTGGTAGTATGACGATAAGTGTAGAGTACTAAGCAGAGGATCAGAGAATGAGATTAAGGAATTACTTTTCAGTCAGGAACTCAAGAAATTATTCATTAAGGCCCATGAACTTTGGAGTAGTATGTACAAGTATGACAAGAGATTTCCAGAGGTTTTAGTATTGAGATCTCGAACAGAAAATCATAAAAGTAAATTAAGGAAGATAAAGATAAGCAAACATACAGATATCCTCAACCAAGACAAACCTACGAGTTAAGCCCCATGAGGGATTCGAGGACGAATACTATTTAAAGGGGAGAATTTGTAATGATCAAAAATCCCGACTATGTTACACTATGGGAAGAGTGTTATATAATATAAATTATTTTTGGACACATATACTCTCAGGAAATGACTTTGGGAATGATCGGAAAATTTTTCGAGATTCCGATACTAGAAGATACGATGTTCCACTCCAAACATACCATGATATTTGGGCCATAACTTTCTCATACGAACTCTGATTTTTATGAATTTTATATCTTCAGAAATCTGAGATGAAGTCCTACGACTTTCGCGTTTAACATTTTTCCATATTCAAACCCGAAATAGGTCACAAATGCAGGTCACAAATCCGAATGAATAGTGCTACGGACTCATCTAGAAAAATCTCAACTTTTCTCAACTTTTCCAAACTTTTCTTAATTAATTCAAATTACAAATAGCCTCTAGTATAAAAAAAAGGGACTATTTGAACATCCCTAATTGGTAGAGAAATAGAGAAAAATGTAAGGAGGAGAGAATGAAGAAGAAGAAGAGAGAAAGAATAAAGAAAAAAGAGAAGAAAGAAGAAGGAAGAAGAAGAAGCAAATAAGAGAAACAAAGATCAAATCTACATGAGTTAAGATGAAGGTTGGTAACAATTGAGAGCTTGGAGAGTGAAGAAAATTAAGAAGAAGAAGGTAAAGAAACTTGACCCAAAACTTGGTTTGTTTGATTTTGAAAGAGTGATGATATAATAGGGCTATTGACATATTAGGGATTGTATTTTGGTGATTTATAAGTAATGAAATTGGTTATAGAATTAAGTATCCAAGTTTTGTGAATCCTAAGGGTTTAGCTAAGAGTAAGAATAATGAGATTAAAGAATTGTTTGAGGATGATAAATTAGTATTAAATATGTGAAGCTAAAGTTTAAATGAGATGGATTGTGTGTTGGTTTTAGTATAGTTATGTTGGTGATGCTAGATGATGAGAAATAAATATTGTAAACCTGAAAAATAGATCCACGTCGTGACGCCTAAGGGGTCTGCATCGCGACGTGTACTAGGGAATTGATGAGGATTTGATTTTGGATTGCCCGCGTCATGACGCGAACTGGAAATTTTTATGGACTCGTTTCTGGATTTGTGCGTTTTGCGACGCGCAAGACCCTGTTTCATGAAGCGAAGACCAGAATTTCCCCAAATATTTTTTTATTCATTCCAGCTTCACCGTAGCATGTTAGAGGCCACCCCAAGGGTCCCACATCAGTTCGTATATATATATATATATATATATCTATATATATATATATATATATATATATATATATTGACATAATAAATGCAGGATACACAGTGAAGTGTTAATGAGTACTTGAATATGTAAATTAGCCTAATTCCGATATATGTTTCTCAGTCTATTTTCTAATCTAGTTTATCAATTATAGATCATCGCAGAAACCGAAATTTCCTTCGGTATAGTAAACAGTGCCAGCCAGATTCTAAATCTGTGAGTGGACACTTTCCTTTTAAGTTGATTTTTATTATGTTGTTTTTCATATCAGACTTATTTTTACGCACTTAGGGCGTTAGCCGGTTTTATCATAATTATTTCATGAAAAATTATGTTTTAAGAAATATTTTAGAAAAATTAATTTTAAAAGCTTGAGATTTATGATTTTCGAGGCATGGAGAAAAACATAGCTCAATATTTAACTTGTCACATATATGTAATTGATGAAGAGGACATGTGCACATTGTAGACACTGTATTTTTACATGAGCCCGAAGATGAGCCTCGTATGGAGGCACTACCTGAAAAGTTACGGAAGTTACAAAAAACGAATGCCGGAAGGAAGGAAAACCTCCAAAATTAGCACCTTATCGGATTCAGACTCAATAGCTAGCCTCGGATTCGCTCAGTCAGTTTCTGCTTCAAACCTTAGGCTCGGACCTCCCATGCATCCAAATCCTCACGGTTCATTATACCCTTGCACCTTCGGCCCATGCAGCCCATGACCCACCATGCACGCCCAAGACCCCACACGTCTAAAATCCCATGCAATCCACATGCCCAAATCCCATCATCAACACTTTCCAATTTAACAAGATTTGGGAAATTCTCATCACCAAGTTTAAGAGATTTTATTCCCAAAATAATTTAAGAATATATTCCCCAAATTTCCATGATTTGTTTCTGTTGGACAATTATGACCCATAGCGTCACTATTTGTACAAATCATGGTGTTTTTGTACAAATTAACTATGTGAAAAAGGAGATTGCACACTTATCATTTGTGATTAAATCACCTAGATGTATAAATGATAGGAGGTCCTTATGATTTGTTCCTGGACGGAGAATGATATGAGACAGTATCAGTCCACGTAGGATAAATCATTAAATATCCCTAGTCAGAGTATTATCGAGATTGGACATCGATAATGCGTAAAAGACTAGTATTACACTTGTGCGCGTTGTAAGGGCACAACGGCATAGTTCTCATATATTTGGGTATAAGATACTCATGCAAGTGTAATAGGAGGTTGTGTTTCACCGATGGTACAGGAAACAACTTCGCTCTGGATTAGACCCCATCGGAATTCCATTGGTAGTATGACTATGTGTCTATGGAAGTCCGAAATCAGGGTAGGTGTATTTGGTCTTAACCTGAGACTTGCACCGCTAATACTTGCGACAATCAATATAATTTGGTTGCGGTCGTCCAGGGCTTTAATCGGTTCTGTGTACGCCAATGCTGGGTATATTGAGAATCGTAGTGTGTTGGGTGTGATGTCAAGACGGAAGTGTCACTCCAGTCATATGGAGATGATGGTCACGTAGGATACGGTACTGGTTCTCTTAAGTACTGCAGTCATCGGGATAAAATGACAAGGTCATGTTTATCCGATTATAGAGACTAGTTACCAGACATCCGACATGTGCTTCGTACGGGGCAGACACAATTCCAGCCCCAGGCCTAGCACGTGATCATTCGATACTGGACAGAAATACACAATACCACGTATACTACACCTGATATAGATCGTTTATTCCTGTAAGCATGTTTCTGGAGAATTGGGTAGGCATGGCGCTTTTCTAGAAGGCAACATTGTCTTGTGAATCGGTGTAAATGTAGTACTAGGTACTTACGTGTTCGGATAGTCCGACGACCCGATTTACTGCCAACATATCCGGAGATCTCATGTGTGGCTCCCCGAAGATTCACCGATGACGTATGACTCGCACTTTAATTAATCTGGGATTAATTTAATGAGAGAGAAAATTAATCTGGGATTAATTACGGAGATATTTTATCTGGGATAAAATATCAATTAAAGAGAGAGAACGATTAATTTGGAATTAATCGATAAAATAATATATTTGATATATTATAAGAAATTGGATTTCGACGCGGAATTAAAATTAGATTTTAATTCGGGGGAACGAATTAATTTAGAATTAATTCGTTAGCGACGTGAATAGTGATTTTGCTAGGCGTAATCATTTAATTACGACGCAACGGAAAATTTTTTAATTTGGAATTAGCGAACCCGAGCCCGGGATTATTTGCGAGCGCATTCGCATTTCGAATTCGAGTGCGGCACGCAAGTCAAATCAAGCGTCAAATCGCAAGTCACATCAAGCGTCAAATCACATGTCACTTTGAGTGATGTGACATTTGATTGATTGATGTGAGGTGATTGAAAGAAAGCATTAAATGCTTTGTTTTTTGAAATTGAAAAAGTAAATGGTTTATTAATTTTGGAAAATATATAAACCTATTACATTTTTCTTTTTCATCTTTCTCTCATAGTTCACGGTTTCACAACATTTTTCTTTTTCCTCTCTCTCTCCTATACACAGTTTTTAGGTTTTTTGGTGCCAAAACCTTCTTCTCTCTCACGCCTCTTCTCCTATGTTTTCTGGTTTGACCGAGCAACAATGGAGAAGTAAATGATTTTGTTGCAAGATCTAAGTGCTAGCACACCATAGGAGGCATACCAAGGTGATAGGGCAGTGAGTTCGTGAGCATGGAAGTTTGTCACAAAGCTTGGAGCTTCAAAGGACATCTATGGCCGATTCTTGGAGGAGGAAGACAAGCCAATGCCGAGCAGTCCCCACACCGAGCAGCCCACCGCCAAGCCTGGAGAAGGCAGAAAGTTGAAGTTCATTTTTGTTCTTCGTAGCATCTCTACCGATCATTGTGAGTTATTCCACACCTCCTATGATTGTATTTACACTTGTTTCATGCTTGATTAATGATATTGGGAAGCTTAGAGTAGACCAACAATGGTATCTTGAGCCTTTGAAAGCATGAAATTGATTTTAGGGTTAAAATTGGGAAAAACGAATTTGGGCATGATTTAATGAAATTGGATGAATTAGTATGCTTAAATGTTGTTGAATTGATGATTGATTGGATCAATTTGATGAAAAAGTGTTTGGAACAATTTTCCCCAATTTTGCTTGTGTTGGCCGAAAATGTGGAACCCTAAATTGTCTTGGATTTTTGTTTTTTGGTTCATTGGATGACTTGAAAACAATTTGGGATGTTGATTTAATGTTAATTTGGATTCAATTGGATTGGATATAAAATTGGACATGAAAATCATCCTTGGCCGAGACTTTGAGCATGAATAATTGGGTTCGATTTTGATCAAAATGTGTTGGACATGTTTTGTTAATGATAAGCATGATTAATTGTACAAATTGGTGTTTTGGAAATATTGATTTGGGTAATTAATAATGCTATACACTTTGGTTAATTAGAATGTGAAATTTGGAATTTTTGTATTTTATTAATTGGGCTTAAAATTGGATTGGCTTGTTAAGTTGTTATTGTGCTTATTGGGCTTTGTTGTACAAAGTTGGGTTTAGGCAAAGTTGGTTGGATCCAATTAGGCCCAAAACCGCATCCATAAAGCCCAAACACGACTTAATGGACCTTTAAAGTTTAATTGGGCCTAATGGGCCTAAATTGATTTCTGGGCTTATGGGGTAACTCCCGGATTGGTTTTTGGTTATTAAGTTTGACCCGAGTTGACCAAAAGTCCACGCCTCAAGAAATTAATTAAAAGCCCATTGGACTTTAATTAAATTTACGTTGGACGTTAATCGGGCTTTGAGACACGTAGCGATTAAATTTGGAATTTAAGTCGTAAAGATTCGTAATTAAAGTGTAGTATTTAATTTGAATTAAATAGTGAATTAGAATTAAATACAAATTGAATTGGATTTAATTATGTAATTTAATTTAATTCGAGAATTCGTACTTCGAGTACTTATTCGCAAAACGAGTTTGACTCGAGCAAAATCAAATCGTTGTTTGAACATTGGATGATCACTAATTATCAGATTAATTAATTTGATTAGATTGATTGATAACATGCTTGTGTGAATACATGGTTGCGATGCATGAATACTGTATATCAGATGGATATTAGCAGGGTGGGGCAATTTTGGAAATTGTAATAAATTTGATTTATTAATTGGACCTGCGTGTCCAGCCTTATACCTAATATTCTATGTATTCTCTTCTCACATATTCCCCTCAATGTATATGAGGTTTCTTTAGAAGTGTAGTGTAACGGGTAGAAGTAAATATGTGTGCTAGCTGGAGAGAGAAAGTGAGAGATTTGATCTAGGATCAATGTGTAAAATATCCATCCGCATATCATTATTATTTTTCATATGCGCTTTATTATGTGTTTAGAATGCATGTTTAAGGGTGTATGATGATGAGACCTTAACAAAGATAATAAATTGGTTGCCAATTTGCACTCGAAAAACCCTCGCATAATATTAAGCGTCTTTCCTTCCATTGAGTGATTCTCACTCAAGATCCGAGACTGGCATTGGCTTGTTGTCCAAAGTCAAGGCCTTTGTCCGTCGAGGATGTGTTTGAATCACGAGGGCTTTGTTCCATATCAGTGTCTTTTCTAAGTTGTGGTTTGTTGGCCAAAGTCAAGACCACTTCTTGTCCATCGACATTGATTACGAAGCTTTCCATGGTCAATGGGTCGCGCTTAACTGGGATCACTAAGTTTGTTGTGCCAAAGCCAAGGCTTAGTTGATTCAGAGGAAAAAGGTTAGGCAATATATTGGATATATTGGCATATATGAGATATATGTTTCAGACTTGGATGTCCCCCTACCGGATCTAGGAATTGGATTGGATCCAATTGATCTTAGAGATCTACCTAGTTAATTATCATACAATTTGTTGGCCAAAGTCAAGATTGTGTGATATTTAACGGGATCCTAGCCCACTAGGAAACGCGGTTTCCCGAGTACTCGACAGAGGGTTAGAGGCTCGCCGAAAAATACTGGGAGGCAATAATTGAATTTGCAATACTCGTTTAATTTCTTGCCATACGCGCTCATTCAAATATCATTCGTCAGATAAATTAATATATTAGTTGGACTAATATTTAATTGTTGTTTTAATTAAAGCAGTTGGACTGTATTATAGTTGATTATATAATTGGATTATAGTAATCAATATATTTGAATTAATTAATTTCAATTTACAGTTGATTTTATAATTGGATTATAGTAATCAATGTAATTGAGGTTAATTAATTTAAATTATATTTGATTATATAGTTGGACTATAATAATCATTATAATAAATAGTACCACAAATCGTTGATTAAATAGTTGGACTGTTAGAATCAAGATAAATGAAAGATTAGTGTTTAAAACATAATCCTGGGTGAAAATGTATTTAAACGACTATAATTTTCAAATTGGGAATTATTTCAGGATGGTCCTGGAAAAATAATAAGTTATTTTATTTGATAAAATAATATATTAAGCCTAAGCCCGGAGGTAAGCAAATAATAGAGCATAATCTTTTGGAAGATTTATGTAATGATAACTTAAGTGTTTAATCCATTAAGCTTGTCGCAGTAGACTCCTTAATTTCTGAATCAGAACTAAGGATTAGATCCTTAAAAGTATGATGACGAAATTGAAGGATATTCATAAATCTATGTTTAGATTTTAGAAGTACTAAAATTGCAATTGATAACTCTTGGAGAGTTAATGACTATTCTCAAGGAGATAAAAGTCAAACTTTGCAATTAGGCAAGTAGCGCAAGTCGCACCTTATTTCGATATTCCAGAATGCCAAGGCTTGGCCAAAGGCTTCTGGAGTATGGAAAAGGGCAAAGGCAAAATCATTATAATCTTCTAGGAAGATAAGAGGACATATCCCAAGAAGGAATTGAAGACGAGCAAGGCTCTGACTTCAAATATATTTGTCATAAATATGTTCACTACTAGTATTAAAATTAGATTTTAGATACTTAGTGTGGTACATAAAATATGTACTGATGTTCAAAATCTGCTGTGAGCAGGATACTGACTTCTATTGAGATTAATCTGCGAATTGAAAACGGGACGAAAGTCGCTGTTTTAACCGTAGATACCTAAGTTTAGGAACTACCCTTTGGGTATGTACGTAAATTAGGAAACTGTCATAATATAACTAGTTTGACTAGATACATTATCACCATATCAGTGTATAATCCGTTGCGGATATACCTTTATATTCTAGAACACTAAAGTGTTTCATTATATAAAGATGATATCTAGATAAACACATTAGATGTGAACAACAGAATTTATATTTAGAATATAAATAAATCTCAAACATATAACTGTTGGAGTTTTTAAAGGTCCCAAGATCAAAACTCAAGCATGAATCATAAGTGAATACAACGACGGAAGTGCGGAATAATTACATCGAGCGGTTGAGCGACGATTTGGGCAACAAAATTCGAAATTCTGCTCACTGCCTCACTGCAATGTGCGCCCACTGCTGCATATTTGTGGGCTGCTTTGCGCCATTTTTATCATCAAAACGAGCTCCAAGCTTCGTCGTAGTGATTCCCGGCTCATGGGTAAGCTTCCCTATCACCTTCGCATTGATCTCGGAGTGTGCTAGCACTCTTGTTTTTGCATCAAAAACGCACTTGCTTCCCTTTACTGCTCACTATTTTTGTCCAGCCAAAACAGAACAGAAATGGCGTGAAAGAGAGGAAGAAGGAGAAGAAGAGAGAGAGGAGGGAAAATGTGTGG